>VSMF01136362.1:0-45053 GCA_008750915.1 Microcebus jonahi | reverse complement strand
CGGAACCGCCCTTCCTGAACCAAGCAGCTGTCTTGGTCACTGAGAACTGTTTCTGGAGCTCTAAGTGGCTGCAGTCCCCAGCAGCTCTTCAATCCTCCCCCGCCATGCCACAAACCCTGCCCCGCCAACAGTTCCCACCTTGGGAAGCCCGTCCTAAGCCACAGATGCCCGGACCCCAGACCCCACAGATGTATCCGACCCTCCTCTTCTAAGGCGCCGCAACCCTTCTGTAAATCCGTTTCAAGGTGGCGTGCTCCGTGACTGCAGCGAACGCTACTAAATTTAGTTTGGCTTCGTTAACAGATTGTCTGGTGGTGTCTTAGGAAGTCAACAACAGGATCAAATTCTTAAGAATTCTCCCAGGCCGCGGCGTGGAGAATGGGCTGGGAGGCAGGAAGGCGGATAAACGGTTTGCTTCAGTGACAAGTCTCTGCGCCGTGGGGGCACCCACGGGCTTGGCCCCTGGTTCTGTTTCCTCTTCGGCCTCCACCCCAGCAGCTCCCAGGACCTTCTCAAGGGGCTCCAAACAGGCCTCCCATCCCAGCAGCTGCCACCTTCCCCAGACCCGCACGCTCTGTCCTCAGCTGGAACTTGGCATCAGGGCCGACGGCTCACAGATGGAACAAGGATGGGGGCTGGTAGGAGCAGTGGGGGTTTCACCAAGAAGAAAGAAGCAGTGTTGGGAAGAAGCCTGAGGGCAGTTCCCTAAAAGAGAAAACTGATTTATTAATTCACTCCTTTAGCCAGCCAGTCCTTAGCCAAGACCTTTCGGAGCATGCCCCTTTGCTAGGCTGTTCTGAGTACAAGGAAAACAGAGAGCAGAGATGAATTTGAGACCTGCCCTCCAATCTGGAGGAGCTTCCAGTCCTTTAGGGAAGACGGACCCAGAAAGGGAGAAGCCTGGCACCAGGCGGGAAGCGCTGCGTCAGGCTGGGTGTGCAGGAAGGTGGAGGGGACAATCCAGGAGGGCATGCAGCGGTAGCATGGGGACAGAATCCTGCAGGATGGGCAGGAGTTTTCCCTAGGGAGCAAATGCCAGGAAACGAGGACAGCACGTCAGTGAAAAAGCAGGTGTTGCTTTTCCAACAGAGCAAAAGCCTCCTCCGTTGGGCTCACTCGCTGCCTGCACCAGCCTCCAGGAGCCCAAAGATGAAGACGCAACCATTTCTGTCCTGGAGGGACAGGGCAGGGGTGCCGGGCACGGTGAGGGATGGGCCTGGGGAGATTTTCAGGGTCCAGGTCTAGGGAGGTCAGCTAGCAAGAGACTAAGCAGAATGCAAGCCCCTCCCGTCCAGAGACAGCAGGCAAAGCACAGCTTCAGACTGGGCTGGGCGGCCGCAGACCCAGGCACACCCAGCAGGACGACTCTCACCTTAAAGAGAAGCAGATTTCTTAAGTGTGTGTTTCCCAGTGGGCCCCATTGGCACTTGGCACTTCTACAGCCACTTGTGGCTGAATGTTTAATTCCCACGGCAACCCCTTCAGAGGCTAACGAAGGAATGGCGGCCTGTTTCTGGAAAGGAGTCTGGGAATCAGCGGTGTGGAATCGCCTGCGCGGGATTCCAGACGGAGCCAGTTCTGGAGAGCAGATTCCCGAGCCTGGGGCAGGGGGGGAGCAGAAACCCGAGGGAATTGGCGCCAGAATTGAAGTCCAACACCCCAGCCTGCCGGTCTACGTGTGCCCTCAGGCAAGTGGCTGCACCTCCCTGAATCTTCCAGAAGGTTCTCCCGAGAATCTCAATGGGGAGTCGTAATCCCAGCCTCCAGCCTCATCCTGTAAGAATGAAATCAGTCAGTGGCCGTGAGGCTGAGAGCCGGCAACACTACCAGAGAACACTGATTAGAAACAGACGTGCACACATGTAACTCCCATACATGTACCATCTCATTTAATTCTCTCAGCCACTTGACAAGGCAGGTACTGGTATCATCCAAAGTTTACAGAGGGACACATTAGGACATAGTGTGGTGACGCACCCACAGTCCCACGGACAGGAAGAGGGCGCCCCACGGACAGGAAGAGGGCGCCCCACGGACAGGAAGAGGGCGCCCCACGGACAGGAAGAGGCCGTCCCACGGACAGGAAGAGGCCGTCCCACGGACAGGAAGAGGGCGTCCTAGAGCCTAGCAGGCTTCAGGTGGCCTGCAAAGCTCTGTTCACGTGGAAATCACAGAGTCGGGTTAGGGAGACGAATCTGAATTTAGGGCATCAGTCTCTAGCTCTTCTGTTTCTTTCTTTTTTTTCTTCTCTTTGTTTTGGGCGGGTGTTTGGTTTGTTTAAGTCATACAGTAAAACACGCCCCTTTCAAGTATGTAGCTCAGTGAATGTCGACAGACGTGTGTAGCCATGTAACCATAAGCACAGTCAGGACTAACTGCGTCACAGCTAGAAACTTCCCTGTTCTCCTCGGACTCGACCCTCCCCTCCCTCTCACCCCTGGCAACCACTGAACCCCACTGCTCTCTCCCTGTGGGCCTGCCCCTTCCACACTGTCACAGGAATGGAATCACAGAGCCACTAACAGATTGTCTAGTGATATCTTAGGAAGTTAACAACAAGATCAAAGTTTTAAGAATTCTCCCAGGCTGCAGCATGGACTGCAGGCTGGGAGCATGGTGACCCAGGACTCCAGGCTGCAGCATGGTGACCCAGGGTCACCTGGGGCCCACGTGGCCATCTGGGGATCCAGGTTGGGGACCCAGCTGTGCCAGGACAGAGCACTAGGTCAGCGGTGGGCGCAGCAGTGGGACGGCACATCCGTCTGCAGAGGGACTCACTTTTGCCTGCCTTCCCTCCCTTCCCGTCCCTGCCTGTTTGCATGCCTGTACCCGTGCTCCTTATCTGGGGGGGGCTGGAAGGGCAGACCCACTTTGTTGCTAGCTACAGCCTCCGCCGACTAGCCAATGCAGGCTCTCACACCACAGGCACTGCGGCTCTGGGGTTGCTTCCTGCCACTGCTGTGACAATGGGTGCTACAGCCTACAAACCGCAGCCACCAAAAATAGGCCAGAGTCACCTGGTCTCGCTTCTCTAAATGCACGGCTTCTGCGCTCAATCAAAAAACCCAGCTAATTAGCTTTAAAAGCCTCATTTTCGGGAGCAGGGTACGTGGGTGGGCTGCCCGTAGGAGGGAAGGCTGGCAGAGGAGAGGAGCCTGTCGAAACTACAATTCCGCAAGAGAGATAGGGCGGCGGAAGGAGGAGAGAGGGGAAGGAAAGCAAAGGGAGAAGTTTGGGGTGGCAGGAGGAGGAGAGAGGGGAGCAAAGGGACAAGTTTGGGGGTGGCGGGAGGAGGCATCAGCAACAGCGGTGCTGGGAGAGGGAGTGAGGGAGAGGGAGGCTGGAGGGAGGCAGGCAGCCTCCTCCTGGGGGGGCTGCTGGGGAGTGTGCTCCATGCTACTCCATGCTGCTCCATGCTGCTCCGCGCCAGAGAAGGTTCTGGACTGGCTTGCTCAACTCCTGGGAGTGGCCCTGCCATCCGCTCTGTTGCCCCGGCCGGCTCCAGGGCTATCCTCCACCTCGCCCCTCCTCCTCCCTCTCTCAGAGTCCCCCTAAATTTCCCTCCTGCCCAAGTCACCCGCCGCCACGGCCACTCCCCAGCAGCTCTCCCTGGTCCTGCTCCGCTGGGCCTCCCTCCCTCTGGCCTCTGCCTTTCCCCTGTTTCCTCTCCTCCTGCGACAGGCCGGTCTGCTCCCCACCTCATGCAAAGCTCCGAGAGGCTCCAACGCCCCAGGGATGCAAAACTCCATGCGGGAGACAGTCCACGCCCTTGAGTGCAGCCCCAGGTGCCGTTCCAGTGATTCCTCCCTCGGTTCCAACCACACAGTCTCTGCTTTCAGGTTACAAACCGGTGGACCAGGAGCTGAATCTTGGGCATGTTCTATTTGGTCCCCGGACATTTCAAATATCTGAAAATTCCACATACAAATCCAGAATTTCTTTTTTTTACTTCTCTTGAAACACTGGGAGACACCACGAGACTGAGCCCACACCCCCACGGGGCAGGCTTTGGTTGGCCCCGTCCCCTCCACTCTCTAGTGTCTTACGCCGCTTTGTTTGACTCACTCTTGCCTTTTTGGTCCTATAGATGATGGATTTTGAGACCCCTCAACTCCACACTGACTGTGGCAAAGCTTTACCCGGGGACTGGCCCTGGCTCTGGGCTCTGCTGAGCCTGGCACGTGCGGATGGGTAAGGCGCGCCGTGCACAGCGAGCTCTTCTCTGTGCCCCGTAACATCAGTCACTGTGTCACGCCGGGCCTCATGTCTTGGCCATGCGCCCCTCTTCCCGGGGTGCCCTCCCCGTCTTTCTCACCAGGTAGAGCAGTCTTCCCGTCAGGGCTGACGCCAGGCGCCACGGCCTTCTCTGTGCCTCGTGATGTCATGCCCATTCTCACCCGGGCGCCACTCTGCCTCACCTTTCATTCTAGTCTCAGTCTCGGGACTAGGGGCTGTGTCACAGCCATGTGTCCCCCTACTCAACGTGTCCCCAAGATTCATTCCTCGCACATAACAGGTGCTCAGTAAGGTTTTCAAGGAGACTAACGCAGGAGCACCTAGAATCCTTAAACTGTGTTTTCTCACAGATGTGCAAAAGAGAAGAATGCAGATCCCCAATCTGTAAATCCTTTCGGAGGGAAATGCATGGCACGGGTATCCTGGAATCCTGAAAAAGAGTTAAAATCACAGTCAAACGTGCAACTACAACATTTTCGCATCTGAAATGGTTGAAGGGTGCAGAGGAGGGAATGTCAACAGACATATCGTGTATATGTACATAAAAGACTAAGTTTGAAAGTATTTTAGGAGAACAAGTTACCTTTTAGTTTTAGATGTGAAAGATGATTTCTTCAACTAGTCTTGGCTATCAGAGCTTTGGGGTAAAATCGTCAAGGGGACTTTTGTTCTTAAACCCCAAACTCACCAAACGCTGCGTCTGCCTACATCTTGGTTTGGGACTTCCAAGACTCCAGAGCCGCGACAGACACATTTCTGTTGTTCATAAGCCGCCCATTCTGTGATACTTTGTTATAGCCGTCTGAACTGAGACAGTAAGTTTGCCAGATCCATCTATTCAACAAATATTGAATGAACACCTACCATACTCCGGGCATATTTATATATAGTCTTTTTCTAAGCATTCAGGACACAGTGAAGAACTTCATGAAGTTTGTTTCCTCATAGAGCTTACATTCCCCTGTGTACAAAGTTAATATTTTAAAAAAACGACAAACAATAACCAATTAAAAACATAATTGGAAAAAAGGATCCAATTCATAATACCAATAAGAAATCTAAAATCTTTAGAATAAATCTATCAGAAAATGTAGGAGACCTACAGACAGAGCACTTTAAATATCGTGATGCTGACATTAAATAAACACGGTCCAGTTAACCCTCGCAACGGCGGGACGTCGGGGCCACTGTTTCTCCTCCCTGCTTTGCAGACGATGGGCGTGGGCTCGGGCTCGGGCAGCTTCTGGAGTAACAGAGACCCCGATACCTGAGCCCGCTAAGAACACGGCTGCGCAGCCCGTGTGCACCTTTTAATTCCCTCTCAGCCTCAGTCTCCCCACGGGAAAAGGGCAATACCCATTGCTGTCCCAGCCTCGCTACAAATGAGATAGCATATTTAAGACACTAACTCGGGGCATTAAGTAGATGCTTGGTGACTACTTCTTCCTGCATTCTAACCAGGAGAAGAACTGACTTCATTAACATGCTCGATAGCATAATGGTAGGGTGAGGAAAGTATTTTCATCATGATCAATCAACACAAGGAAAAATAACTTCAGGAGGCATGTAGGAGAGAGGTGGGCTTTTCAGCGGGTACAGTTTCTATTGTACTGACTTGCTTAATGATTCACCGAGCTGCTTGATTTGAGAGACAGCAGATCTGAGGGATGTGATGTGCCATCGTTCTGAGCAGCAATTATCTGTGATGAAATCACAGCGCCTTTGGAAGGAAGGAAGAAGCCACTTTGCCTCCAGGGCGTGGTGACTCACGGAAAAGATCATTCCTCAGAGAAAAAGAAAAAGCTACAAGTGTGGTTTAAGAGGCACAGGTACCCCAGTGGACCCTTGGGGAAGTCCCCCACCACAAAAATATTCCTGGGAGCTGAATGTGGTCTCATTTTGCTATCAGTGTATAGTAAATAAAATTAGGAAAATGCAGAAAAGGAGGAAAGAAATTCCTACTCCCTAGATCCTAATGTAACCACTACTAACATTTTGATGTATTTCCTTCTAGCTTTTTTCCCCTCTCTGCACATTTCTTTCTCTTTTTCCATCATTGTAATCTTCCAGTTTTGTGTCTAGCCTAAATGTGAGTAGGAAAAAAAACACAAGATTTGAAATGAGAGTTTGAATTCCATCACTTACCAGCAAAAGGACTTTGGAGTGGCTGCCTGTCGTCTCTGAACTTCAGTTTTCTCATCGATGAAGTGAGATGATAGAGCCCACCCCACAGCTGCTGTCAGGATTGGCAGGTAGTGCAGGCAAACTGCTGGCGTGTGGCAGGCACTCAGTAAGTGGTCTGTCCCATCTCCTGTGACCCAGAAAGTCTCTTTGGGAGCAAAGCAGGAGCTAGTCTCCCAGGCTGCAGAAGGGCCAGACATGAGGCCATTCCAGAGAGCTTGCGACCCCTCAACCAGAGTCAGGGACACGCTACAGAGGGGCCTCACCCCATCCCACCTCCAAGACCCCACTCCAGTGCTCAAATCCCCGTGTGAGATTTGGCCTGGTGCTCCTCACCCATGGCGGGAAACTGAGCCTGGCAGCATCACAGCCAAGCTGCACACTGTGGACTGACAGCCGCCGCCTTGACCCCGTTATTTCCTGATGTTTTAACTGCACATTGTATCATAAGTGAGGACTGAACTCTGATCTTTTTCTTTTGCTAACAACTCTTTCCTAAGGAGGCCAGCTGGGTCAGGCTGACAAATGGTAAATTCCCACTAAGCGGCTTTTGTTAACCAAATGAAGCGGTGGTTTACTTCCCAACCTGATTCTGGCATGGCATTAACATCACCTAAAAGATAAGAAGCCCCTGTCTTAACTCCAGCATCCTAGCAGATGCCTATCGTAAATTTAGAATATCTTAACTCAAGCATCCTAGCAGGTGCCTATTCTTAAATTTAAAGCATCTTAAAACATCCTAGCAGGTGCCTATTGTAAATTTAAAATGTCCTCCTATCTGGACCTCCCAGAGTGCTCATACCCTTATCTTAAAGTAAGCATATCCTTTCTGGTCTTCTAGATAAAGTCTAACTCTCTCAGCCAATTGCCAGCCAAAGAATCTCTAAACCCACCTGTAAGCTCCCCCCCCCTTCGAGATGTCCCACCTTTTTGGGCCAAACCAATGTATGCCTCTCATGTATTGATTTGTGACTTTGCCTGTAACCCCTGTCTCTCTGAAAATGTATAAAACTGAACTGTCACCCAGCCACAGCGAGCCCACTCGCTCAAGGGTTCTTGAGCGTTGCTCCGGGTCATGGTCCTCAAATCTGGCTCAGAATAAACTTCTTTCAAATATTTCAGGGTTTGGATTTTTTCCGTCCACATAAGCGTGTTTTCAAGTAACCACTGTTTACTCAACACCGTATTTTTAACGCTCCAGAAAAGCCGGACAGGGCGAAGGGCTGCTATTTAGTGGCAGACCGTCCACTGTGGAAGAGCTAAAGTATTTTCTGAACGATGCCCTTTATTGAAGGTAGTAATACTGTGTGTTTCCTTCTTGAGGGGTTGCTAGAAAGAGCTCAGCCTTTCAAGCAGTTGAGCCCCGTGTTCCTGAACGTGCTGGCCGTCCCTCCGTCCTGTCCTGTGACCGGCCAGTGCCGGAGTGACGCTTTCCGGTTTCCCGCCCAGCAGTCTGCGGGAAGGCGCACGACAGGTGACTCACAGAACAGAAAGTCACCAAGGCTTGCCCGCCCGTGGCACGAAAGCATGCTTCATCAGCCTTAAACTGAGAATCAAATAACAGGAAAAATATTTGGTGGGTGAAAGTCTGTGAGGTTTCATTACCTAAGGCACATGGGCTTTGCGAATGTGAGAAGGATCCCCAGGCACCTTCGATGTTTGCAAGAAACCTAATAGGAATAGCAGTCTCTGACATCAGGTTGCTCTTGCCAACGCAAGCGTCAGAGTTTTGCTCAAGGCTAAGATTTAATCCGCTAAGATTTTTACCTCTACTTACTCAGAGTCTCCAATGGCAGAGTTTAGTATTATTTTAAAATTAAACCCTTTCTAAAATTGGAAATTAAATCCTTTCATTATTTCTAACTTTCAAAGCGCAGGCAGGGTGACAGTGATATTTTCTGAAACACAGAGTGTTTCCAGAGAGGAAGTCATCCATGGGAATTTTGGCCATAGAAAGTTTGGGAACTGCTCATTTAAATTGTTTTACTATCCACTCACTCAGAAGGCGTTGGGTGAGCCCTTGCCATCTGCCCAGACCTTGTATAGCCACTGCCACTTCCCTCCTTAACTCCTGGCTAGCACTGATGTGTTCTCCAGCTCTACCACTTTGTCATTTGAAGGAAGTTATATAAAACATACAGCGTGTAACCTTTTGCTATTGGCTTTTTTGGCTCAACATAGTGCCTTTGCAATTCACTGAAGTTGTTGAATGTATCATTAGTTCATGCTTTTTTATTGCTCAGTATTCCAACGTGCAGATGTAGCACAGTTTGTTTACCCATTTGCCCACTGAAGACATCTGTCCTGTTTCCAGTTTTCATAAAACTGAATTTGAAAACAGGCTATTTTAAATAAAATTGTTAAGAACACTCATGTACAGGTTTTTGTGCTTATGTAAGTTTTTATTTCTCTGGGATAAAACGCTCATGAAAGCCAGAAGGCGTTCCCCACCCCTTCCGACCTTTTCTCTTTTCTTTCTTTTTTTCTTTTTTTACAGAAGTAACAGGCTGATTCTAAAGAATGTAAAATAGCCAGACAATCTTTAAAGAAAAGAAGAGCAAAGTTAGAAGATTTACATCTCCTCCAGACTTACTTTAAAGCGACAGTAATTAAGAAAGTTTATACTGACATAAGGATAAATACATGGATCGGCATAAAATCCAGGAACACGCCCATGTGTACGGCCACTTGACTTCCGAGGTGTGGATGAAATGGGGAGAAAGGAGGCATTTTCAGTAAATGATGCTGAAGCAACCAGATACCCTGTGGGGGAAAAATGAACCCTGACTCATACCCTGATGCCATACATAGAAATTAATTTGAGATAGATTATAAACCTGAATGTAAAATTCTACACAAATTCTAGGAGAAAATGGGAGAATATCTTTTCAATAATGGGGTGAGCAAATATTTATTAGACAGGGCATAGAAAAATACTAAATATAATAGTTAATTAGATTTCATCAAAATTGATGAAACTGCTACTCATCAGAATATACCATTAAAAAAGGGTATATTATAAATGATATAAGCCAGAGGATGTGAAAACTATCTGTAACACATATGCCTTTCAAAGAATTCATATCTAGAATTTTAAAACACCTACAAAAAACAGGAAGATGAGATGGCAATATACTTTTGTAAGGTTCCAACCTACATTAAAACTGATATAATATTATGTGAAGGTGGATTGTTATATATAAAAGACATATAATACCTAACCCCAAGAAACTAGTAAAAATTAAAACAAAGACACTGCTAATAAGCTAATAATGGAATAAAATAAAATCATAAAAATTACTCAATCCAAAGAAAATAAAAAATGATTTTTAAACTCTACCATATAGATAAATATGTTAAGTGAAAATTGTCCAAATCATCTAATTTAAAGTTAGAAACTGTTAAGTTGGATAAAAATGAGACTAATCCCATTCTGCCTATGAGAATCCCACTTTAAATATAGAGATAGAGTAAAAGTAACAAGTTGGAAAAAGTTACACAATGAAAACACTAATCAAAAGAAAGCTAGGGGGTGATAAATAGACAGCAAAGTAGAATTTGGAATAGGAAAGAGTATCATGATATTCATAATTAGTAAAGAGCCAATTCATTAAACATACATAGTATTCCTGAATTTATATGCACTTAAAAAAAGAGCTTAACTGTGTATAGCAAAAATTTATAGAAATAGAAGTAGAAATAGTCTCAAACACAATTATAGTCAGAGATATTAACTCAGTACTTAATAAAACACATACACAGAAAATTAGCAAGATGTAGACAATGTAAAACAATATTCTTAACCTACACAACCTAATTAGCAACTGTAGAACACCCTACCTAGTAACAATAGAACACAAATTCTTTTCAAGAACACATGAGCCATTCACCAAGATACTGGGCATTAAAATAAATGTTAAAAATCTAAAAGAACTTACATAATTCAAAGTATGTTCTCTGCTCACAATGGGATTAAGCTAGAAATAAATAACAAATGATATCTAGAAAATGTCTAAATATTTGTAAATTAAACACATTTAAATAATCTGTGGGCCAAGAAAGAAATCATAAGAAAAGTTGGAAAGCTTTTGAACTGAATGAAAATTAAAAAACAACCTGTCAAAATTCATGAGATGCAACTAAAGCAGTTCTTAGAGGGAAACTTGTAGCATTACATGCTCATATTAAAAAAAGAAAAATATCTCAAATCAATAACCTAAGTTTACATTTTATAAACAAACAAGGAAAAATTTAATCCAAAGGAAGCATAAAAAAGGAATTAACAAAGATCAGTAATCAATAAAACAGAAAACCAATAGAGAAAATTAATGAAACCCTAAACTTTTTTTACAAAAAGATTAATAACATTGTTAAACCTCAGTCAGACTGATCAAGAACAAAAAAGAGCAAACAAAATCACCAATACCATGAATGAAAGAAGTAATATCATTACTGAGTCTACAGAACAGACATTTAAAACAATAAGAAAAGATTTTGAAGTTTATGTCAATAAATTTGACAACTTAGATAAAATAGACAACTTATTTGAGAGATGCAAACTATAAATATTAAAGCTCACTCAAGAAAAATGTATTTTACAAAGTTATAAAGGGAGATACTGGGAAAAACATTTTTAGTTGATTGATGTAAAAAATACCAAAGAGAAACAAAAAGGACAAACAACAGTTGGACAACCACAACCTAATAGTGAGACAATAAAAATAAATCCAAATAGATTACTAATTTTTTAGAACTGTAAATGATCTAATATTTGAATTCAAAATGAAGATCACCTCACTGTACAAAAAAAGAAAGAAAAAAAACACCCTCAACTATATTTTATTTATAAGAGATACATCTTAAATATAAGAACACTAAAGTTTGAAAATAAAAGGCTAGAAAAATGCATGCCATATTTATGAATATGAAGACTCATTGGGTAAAAAAGGTCAATGATACTCAAATTAATCTATAGACTTAAATTAAGTAAAAACCCAACAAAAAGCTGTTTTTTATAGCACTTCGCAGGCTTATGGACAACGCAGCGTGCCTCTCCTTAGAATGTGGGAGACTTAGCGGCCACTCGTGCTAAGCTCTGAAGTTTTAGCTGAAATTTTGAGTCAAGAATCTTTTACAAACCCCATTTAACTCTCTGTCAAGCTTCTCTATCTTTCTCTTTGGAGCCAACAACTTTCCATTACCACCTAACGTTCTTTCTGGCTCTCGACGGGGAGCCTGCCCGGCTTCTCCAGAGCCAACGGCCCACGGTCCCCTGCGTCCCCACCTTGAAAACCATTGTCACCTCACCAAAGGCCAGACGTGACACCCAGTTCCGGTGAGAGAGGGGGAGATGTGGCGTCTCACCCACTTCACCCACGGCCCATCAAAGCATCCATCAGAGAGTGAGCCGGCAGGTTTAATTTTAGCATCGGAAGCACCGCCTGTGACTTGTCAGCCCTCTTCCACAGCTCCAGTCTGGGATGGCCGCCCTCTTACGTCAACGGCAGAAGTCTAGGTTAACACCAAGAAAGCAGCGTCACCACCATCCTGTCTGCCAGACAGGAGAGTTTGGTCTGGCACGTTACGGAGGTGGACATAAGAACGTGCCTCCGTGTCCCCTGAGAACCGGCTCCTACCAAGCAGCCACGGCCATGTGCCATTTGGAATATGAATCTGTATCATTTTCCTCCTTGCATTTGCTCCTGTGCCTTCCCTCATCCAGGCAAGTCCTCAGCTCTGTGCTGAGTCGTGGGCAGAAAGCATAGTGGTCTTACAAGACTTCCCAGCTATCGTGTCCAAAAGGTAAGACCTTCACAGATCTAGGAGAGTTTTGTAGAGGACCTAAAAGGGAGGGCCCTCTAACAGAGCCTCAATGCCAACGTTGCGGCATTAGGGTCTCTCAAATCTCAGAAGAGGAAGCGATGTCGGCTGGGCTGGAAGAAAAGAGAGAGAAATCTGTGGACAGGGGCCAAGACACTTGAGCAATTGCTTCCTAGCAGGGAACAGCAGGGAGGGACAGCAGGGACGCACCGAGATTACAGAGAAATGGTCAGGAGGAACTGCAGAGAGCCCCACAAGACATTTCTGGAACAAGCATGAAACGGAAGTAGCAACAGGCCACCGGGCCTACGGGAACCTGGGCACAGGAGCGAGGATGGCGCGGCAGTAGCCTGTGCAGACTGCTGACCAGGGGCAAGCTCTTCCGTCTCCCACCTGTCGCCCACTCCAACCTTCCCACCTGGAGAGTCCTTGATGCTGCCTAAGTGCGTGGGTGGGAACAACAAAAAGGGCCAAAGTTAAGCTTTCTCAGAGGCTTAACGTCAGAAATGAGATTGCATCATAGATAAGAAAGTGCTATTGCTCACACCTCTGGGTTTCTGGACTGAGATTTCTACCCACCACGCATTCCTTCTTTGGGCTCCAAACCCCGCGGAGAGTATGCTTCGCGCTACTCTGCAGAAGATGAAGAACCAAAGGCACCGTCCGTGACCACGGCTGGAAGGGGTGCGAGGGGGCACCGGCCGCCACCCTGTTGTGCCGGCACGTCCACACGAGGCTGGAGTTGCCACCTCAGATCACTTGTGTGGTTGCTCTAAACGGCACTTAAACTTCTACAGAGGAGACTAAATTTAGTTCCTCCCCATAAACACAGTTGTCTGGTTGATGGCAGCGCGAGCGAGCCTGGGAACATGTTTTTAGAAATGTTTGAATAATATATGTCAAGGCGGCAGCATGGAAGCTCTAAAAAGACAGAGCTTTGCAGAGGGAAGGTTTTCGCCCTGAATTTCAGAGAAAAACAACTATGGGATGATCTAATTGCAGGGAAAAAAAAGAGAGGGATCATTTTGGTTCGGTATTTCTGCCTAAAGGCAGTAAAAAGCAGGACAAAGAGACCAGGAAAACCAGTGAAGAGGTTCTTGAGGTCTGAATTCAACCTGTGTCTGGCCGAGAGGCCGGCCGTGGGGAGGGAGGGGAGTCAGGCCGCCACTTGCTGTCAAAGGGCTCGTGGTCCTGCCGCAGGGCTGCACGAGGGCGCCAGGGTGGCCCTGTGGGGTGCCGGGAACTCGGCCGGGCCGCCGGGGTTGCCCAAAGGCTCGGGCAAGCTCCCCGACAGAGTGGCATGGGGGCAGCATTGGAGGCTGGTGGCGGCCTGGGTGAGCCCGGCGAGAAGGGGAGCGAGGAATTCTGTGCTGGGGGAGACGGGGAGACCCACGGTCTTTCCTCTTGCTGATCTTGCCTTGCCCGAGCCGCCCCCGCGCGCGCTGCCCGCTGAGTGCCCAGGGCACCCCGTGTCTCGGAGACGGTGCCATCGCTCCTGCGTGAAGTGATGTCAGCGTCTCCAGTTGACAAGGGACAAGAGTCGGTGAGTTGATGGCTCACGGCACAACTTCCACGCACGCTCACAGAAGCCCGGCGCAGCGGGCGGTGCGCAGGGGCTGTGCTCAGAGAGCCAGGGTGGACGCCCGGGCTTGCCCTTCTCCGGCCAGGGGACCTCGCCACCATGGCAAGGCAGCGGGACCCTGAGGGGCGCTTGCTTCCTGGCGAATCAACAGATTCCCACGCGTACAACTCAGCGGCCGAGGGACTGTGGCCAAGCTGAGCTCTGAGAATCTGATTCCTGATCTCTGAGACGAAGGTGAGGACCCTCATCTCGTCCTCCTCTCCTTCGGAATGTCGTTGTCAGGTGAAAACGGGGACATGCGTGGGGAAAGGCTCTGTAAGCAGCCCGGTGCTGTGAAGAACGGTGTTTCTCAAATATTTCCCCCAAAGGGGCTCCACCAAGAAAATATGCCCCGGTCAAACAGAGGCAGGAAACGCTGTCGGTGCCCTCCTCTCTCGCATATTACAAAGTGCATTCCCACGTTAGAGGCCCCGAGATACTTTGCGATTAAAAGAAAATAAAATGGCAGTTTAATCACATTAGCTATGTTTCTCAAACTTGTTTGTGCAGTCTTCATCTGTGTTCGTGTGTCTGAACACTTTTCCAATATGGGTTTTAAACAGCACACTTTGGGAAACGTTGCTATTGTCAACGGGAAAAAAAGCCAAACTCTAAAATAATTTTGAAGAGATTTATTCTGAGCCAAATTTGAGGACCATGACCCGGAGCCGCTGCCAAGAGGCCTTGAGCTAGTGGACTCGATGTGACTGGGTTAGTTTGTTTTTTGGTTTTTTTTTTTTTTTTGAGACAGAGTCTCGCTTTGTTGCCCAGGCTAGAGTGAGTGCCGTGGCATCAGCCTAGCTCACAGCAACCTCAAACTCCTGGGATCAAGCATTCCTACTGCCTCAGCCTCCCGAGTAGCTGGGACTACAGACATGCACCACCATGCCCAGCTAATTTTTTCTATATATATTAGTTGGCCAATTAATTTCTTTCTATTTATAGTAGAGATGGGGGTCTCGCTCTTGCTCAGGCTGGTTTTGAACTCCTGACCTTGAGCAATCCTCCCGCCTCGGCCTCCCAGAGTGCTAGGATTACAGGCGTGAGCCACTGCACCCGGCCCATGGGTTAGTTTGGTTTTTATACGTTTCAGGGAGACAGGGGTTACAGGTAAAGTCATAAATCAATACGTGGAAGGCGTACATTGGTTTGGCCCAAAAAAGGTGGGACATCTCGAAGGGGGATGGGAGCTTACAGGTTATAGATGGGTTTAAAGGTTCTTTGAATTGTAATTGGTTAAAGGCATGAAGCTTTGCCTAAAGGCTTGGAATGTTTTAACATAAGGAACTGTTATCAGAGACAAGCCACCAGACATAGATTTGTTGTGTAAATTGAGGACTTGCAGGGTTGTCTTGCATACCCTTAGGCCTATTAATGGATTACAAGGATGTCTCTAAGAAGGGGGGGGGGCATGATGAGGCCTGTCTGACCTCCGTCTTTAGTTTTAGGCTATTCCTTTGGCCGAGAGGGGGTCCATTCAGTCAGCTGGTGGGGGGAGGGGGTGAACCTTAAAATTTTGTTTTAGTTCACACTACAAAGCAATCCAGGGAGAGTATCTGCTATCCCAGATGTTATTTAATCAATGCATTTTATAGGCTCTTCCTACAAATTACCAAAGATCAGTTTCTCAAAATGATCTTGTCTTTGAGTGAACACTGCGTCAAGCGCTAGGACAGGAGTTTTTAAGACATCTTGCTAGAACTTCACAGCATTCCACGGGGCAGGGACGGCCACCCTCTTTCACTGCTCCTGAAGCTGAATCTCAGAGCGGGTGAGGGCACCCACCTTTCCACACATGTGCGGCTCAGAAAGCAGAGCTGGGACTTGAAGCCGGGTGCCTGCCTCCTAAGCCGAAGATGTTCTCTTCTAAGTCTTCATAAGAACACGGCAGTCTATGCTTTGGTAATAGGATTTGATTTGCTCTTTGGAGTATGATTATTCTGTATTCATACTAAACGCTGTAGCTCTCCAGATGTTGCCACCAGAAGGCTGGTGTGTTTGCTAGGACTCATGCCTCTTGGCAGGCCCAGACCTCCAGGTTTTGCACAAACTCAGATCTGCAAAAATGCCAGAAGCTCTCCTCAGTTTTTCTTCTCAGCCTGCTGCCACCTACACCTTAGCCAGTGCCTTGAGGGCAAAAAGAGGACCCTCAAGAGATAAAACTGAGGAGCAAGTGCAAGACAGAAAGAGACCATGCCTCACAAGGACTGCAACCAGCTTCTCATCAGCTCAGTCTCAGATTGGATTGAGGAGATCTTCCCCAGAAACAAAAGTAAATCCCCTCTGGAGGAAAAGAATACTATCCAAAGCCTCAAATTATCTGATATTTTTAATAGAAATTGTCTGGCATTTTATCCAAACTTAATAAGCTTTCCAGAAGAGAAAAGAATAAGTGGCCAGAAAGTAAAATTTTAAAATAAGATAACAGAAAGAGAGACCCACAGCAGGTTTATACATTGGGATGAGGTCAGCATGGACATTAAAATCGCTCTGATTAATATTTTCTAGAAAAGATATGACAAGTTGGTAGTTTTTCCTAGAGATCTGAAATCTAAACAAAACAGAAATTCTAGAAGTGAAAAATATTATACTAAAATTAATAACCCAATGGTTTTATTATCAGCAGATTAGATACAGCTGAAGAGAGGATCAGCAATCAAGAAGACATGTCAATAAAAAATATACAAATTTAAGCATGGAGAGACAAGCACATGAAATACAGAAAAAGACACAGGAGGTGTGAGACATGGTTAAAGAACTAAATGCATGTTATTAAAGGACCAGAAGGAAAGAGGAGAGGGAGTGGAGCAAAGATAACAACCAAGTATTTTCTAGAAGTGATAAAAGCTATAGGTTCAAGAACTGCTCTAAAACCTAAGGGAAAACAACCACACCTGGGCAATCAGAATCAGACTTCTGAAAACCAAAGACAGAAAGAATCTTCTAAGTAGACAAAGAGACAGAGTAATGTTAGATCTGGAGCCTCGTGTGCAGCAAAAATGCTGTTTTATTTTGAGCGTCTGGGTGCAGAAGGGTGGAGGCCAAAGAACGTCTGCCCTGAGGGAGGGGACAGCCTTGGTTTTATAGAGGGTTGCTCCAGGGGGAGTGAGTACCTGGCCAGAACAGCTGCTGTAATAAAATTTTTTTTAAACTATCAATTTCTGGGATCCCTGTGCCATCTCTCTTGCAGAGATAAGGGAGGGGGGTAGCTTTGTCCTTATCAGGGGGGATAAAAATGCCAGCTCAGCTGTCTGGCTGTCTGTCAAGATTTACAACCTGCGGACTCTCCAGACTCCTGAGGCTCTTGCTTTACAAGCCTAAGTTTTCCATTAACCGCATTTTATCCTGCACATGCTTTTCGGATTCCCACCTGGAACAAACCTAAGGAGTAAAGGAAACGCTGTCTTCAAAGGAGCAACACTGGCCGGGCGCGGTGGCTCACGCCTGTAATCCTAGCACTCTGGGAGGCCGAGGCGGACGGATTGCTCAAGGTCAGGAATTCAAAACCAGCCTGAGCGAGACCCCGTCTCTACCATAAAAATAGAAAGAAATTAATTGGCCAACTAATATATATAATATAAAAATCAGCCGAGCATGGTGGCTCGTGCCTGTAGTCCCAGCTACTCGGGAGGCTGAGGCAGGAGGATCGCTTGAGCCCAGGAGTTTGAGGTTGCTGTGAGCGAGGTTGACGCCACGGCACTCACTCTAGCCTGGGCAAGAAAGCGAGACTCTGTCTCAAAAAAAAAAAAAAGGAGCAACACTAAGGCTAACAGCTGAACGAGGAATAAAGATGTCTCCTTGCGACCCTCTCTGACTCTATTCTCTGTTCCTTAGAGAAAATCACTATCCTGAAGTCTTTGTGTATCCGAAGTATCCATGTGTTATAATTGTGTTAAATTTTTCATTGTGTAAAAATTATCATTACATAAACAGTATATGGACCCGTGCATTCCACTATTGATGAACATTAGGTTTTTTCTGATCGTTTGCTATCAGGTATTTGGTACCACCTGCCTCTTTCTGCATAGATATGGAATTTAATTAACGGAGTGACTCCAAGTGGGGGGGCACATATACTCCAAAGAGATGGTTAAGATAATCTATGTAGCAATAGAAATTTTACTTGTATTTCTTAAAAACATCATTTAAAATTTTCTATTTTTATGTCTCTAATAACATTCATACAGTACAAGAATAGTATATACACATAATTTAATATAATAGTATATATAATAGTATATACACATAATAAATATATACACATAATTTATAAATAAAAAGACAATGCTTGTACTAAGAGTGCATGATAAGAATATTGAACTTATAAGACATGTGCGCAAACAATCTGGAAACCACTGCTTTAAAAAAAATAGGACGACAGGTAAAATCTCTGAGAGTCTGCCCCATCAGTTTTACTAGATACCATAGTCGCCCCTTATCCACAGTTTTGCTTCCCATGGTTACAGCTACCTGTGGCCAACCACGTTCCGAAAGTGGGTGAGCGCAGTACAGTATGATATTTCGAAAGAGAGAGAGAGAAAATGATAGAGACCACATTCACATACATCTTATTACATTTATTGTTACAATTTCTCTATTTCATTATTGCTGTTGTTAATCTCTTAACTCTGCCCAATTTGTAAATTAAACTTTATCACAGATACATATGTATAGAAAAAAAGTGACGTCCAGAGGGTTTGGAACTGTTCACGGTTTCCCACACCCACGGGGCGTCTTGGAACACAGCTCTCCAAGGTGGGGTGACTCTATCAGCGAATTCTACTCCCTGGTGGTTGCATTCAGCCACTCTCTCAGCAGCAACGCATGTGGAGATTATATTTTCTGGAAATCACCTGAATTGCAGGGATTCTGCGTTGTCTAAGTACACAGGGGCTTGCCTCTCGAACCACTACTGCTCAGAAATGACACAGTATGAAGCTTCATCACCAACACACTATCAACCTAAAGGTCTTCATGTGTGCATTTTAAGAGTCCCATAAAGTACTGGCACCAGTACCAGAGGCACATATCAAACTCGAAGACAAATTAGCATCATTATTATTTTCAAGTGCGTTGACATCCTTAAAGAGTGCCTTTCCATTCAGAGCCGCGAGCCCAGCCATCAGCAATATCTGCAAGTGTGCATTTCATTTCTTCTGAAAACTGAAATATCACTGCACAAAGCAGCTGTCATATCAAAATATTTCAGTGATATGATAATTTGTATTTAAAATTCCCTAGGATACAGTCAAAAAGTCACAAAAATCTAAAGTCAGTTGAAGAAAAGGAAGCAAGGGATTTCAGAGCCCCCCAAGTCATGCCTGCCAAAGCCCCCCCAGGACACCGGCAAAGTGCTCTGGCACACGCGTGTGCAGGATGCAAAGCCCCTGGTGTCTGAGTGGCAGAGAAAATTCAGTGTGTGGACGACTGTGAGCTAGTTAACTGAGTACTTGGGAACTATTAAAAATACCCAAAGTACTTGGATATTTTAGGTATTCATTTGAATTCTGGCCATCTTATGCAATGAATGTTTATGTAACTGGTGTTAATTGACCACCTACTATGTAAACCCGCTGAGTGGGCCTGTGATGCTAGGATCTACACTGCACCTATCTTCCTAGGACAACGTAGAGCCTTGTGGTTGGAGAGCTCTGGAATCCAACAGGTTTTGCTCAGTTCGTGTTGTAGCTTCAACTCTCCAAACACAAGGCTCTAGGCCCACAAGCTAGTTAGACAGACACACAACTGCACAGGAGAAAGATTACAAGATGCAGAGAATGAAGTGGAGGTGGGCACGGTGAGGAGACAGGACATTTGACCTAGGTCTCAAAATGAGTAGGAATTTTCAGGATGGAAGAGAGAAGGAAAAACTGGGCAGAAGTAATAGCACTGCAAAGGCACCCGGGTGTGAAAGAATGTATACATTTGTGGGAAAGGCTGTATCCATGTGAATAAAAAGTAGACAGTGTAAGAAGGAAATAAGTAAAAAAAAAAAAAAAAAAAAAAAAGTGGCTTTAGGGAGGTCAGCAGGGCCAGTTCACAGACGGCTTTGCAGGTCAAGCTAAAGAGCTGGAATAGGTTTGAAAGCAGAGGTGTGATATTGTTAATGTGAGAGTTTATGAAAACTGCTTCAATCTATGCAGAGATTTGTCGTGGCCCGTTTGCAAGGCGAAGGATGAACACAGAACGCAAAAAGATACACAGACACATACAAAGACAGCTACAAGACTGCAGTGCAGAACGCACCAGTCGTTTTATTTTTGTACCCCAAAAATCAAAGTTAGTTCCTTGTACCCGCCCACCCAGGCATGGCAGCGATAGCTACACGTTCTGGAACATGTAGCCTAAGGACACAGATGTCTCCTGACTCAAGGTTTCCAGGCAGTTGCTCGAGGCACCAGGCAGAGATCACAGACCGAGATTAGCACGGTTAGACAAGGCCGCCACCAGGGGGGCATTTTTTGTCCCCAGTTCCTTTTAGGCTGATCCCCTGCGGCTGTGCCTGACTTAGGTCGCCCCTCCCTTGAGGGGTCTTACCCGTCATTGACTAACCAGCCATCCTATGGGATTAAGCAGCAATCACAGGAACAATGTGCTTATTGTGTGGCCTCCGGGCCTCCACGTAACATGGGGCTGGGCAGCTCTTGCCTCAATGCATAAACTCAGGTCCTTTGTTATGCCTCTAGGCAGCAACCGTGTTTGTCACAAGGACCCTGTCCAGAACACATTACTCTCAAACGCTCTGGGCAGAACACGTACATTACTCACTAAGTTTAATTCTTAAACTAGGAAAATACATGTCAGTCCCCTACAGAGATTTAGGTGGAATTCCTGCCCTGCACCCTGGGAATACATCAAAGAACACCTTCCTCATATACACATGGCCCAGTTTTGGGTTGATGCTAAGAGCTAAAGTCTCAGGGATTTGAATAGACCTTCTTAAGCCTTAGAGTAATGGAAGTAGGTCCCTGAGCAGCCTCCCTTAGTTCCATTCCTGAAAACATGGAGTGCTTTGGCAAACAGCTGCCTGCTGCCAAGCAGGGTCAGGAGTGCAGGGTCGATGTGGGTCTGAACCTCAGCCCTTGGGGCAGAAGCAGAAAGAGCTGGGGGCAGCCAGCCTGCCACTTGCACTGAAATTGCAGGGCCAGTTTTAGGGACTCAACCTTGGGATGAGTCCTTTGATCAGGCTAAGGTACAATATTCTGTGAGTATGCCACCACGGGAGGCCATTTCAGCCCTGAAAGAGAATTCTTCTGGAGAAAAGGAAATTTTCAGATTTCTCATAAACAGCTAACTTGTATAAGGAGACATGAGGAGCTAAAATTAAACTGCCTCAATTATCTGGCTTCTAGACTGATTTATGAAACTCACAGAGGACTTTGTGCAAATTGCTAACAGCCCTGGGAGAGAGTCTTTGCAAGTCTCTGTAAGCGGCAATATCTTGGGCAGGTCTTGGGGTGAGGAGTCCAGAGGAAACAATCGAGGTCAGATTCCTGGGGAAGAGTTTGTCTCTGTGCTCTCCCCATGGGCAAAACAATTTCCTCCACAATCAAGATCCAGCCTTGCCCCTTTGCAGGGATGGCAGGAATGCTGGCCTCACTTTTTCCTTGGTGCCCTGCAGCTCCTTCCTGCTCATGCATGGTCAGAAACGCTGCAGAAACTATTAAGAGAAGCTCGCCTTGCACAAGGTATGTGCAAGGGTTCAACCCACGTCTGGTTGAAATATCCCCTAGTTGGAAATAACCCTGAGTATCCATCAACAGGAAAACAGACTGCATAACCAAATCAAAATGCAAGCTACAGAGGGACATGGATACATCTCTAAAACACAATGTTGCCAGACACAGTGGCTCAAGGTAATCCCAGGGCCGGAGGCTGAAACTGGAGGATCACTTGCTGCCAGGAGCTCAAAACCAGCCTGGGCAACAGAGAGAGATCTCATCTCTATAATTCTTTTTTTTTTTTTTTTTTTTAAATTAGCCGGGCATGGTGGCTCATGCCTGTAGTCCCAGCTACTCGGGAGGCTGAAGCAGGAGGATCTCCAGCCCAGGAGTTGGAGGTTACAGTGAGCTGTGATCATGCCACTGCACTCCAGCCTGGGAGAGAGTAAGACTCCATCTTAAAAATAAAACATAAAAAAAAAACTTCACATATAATGTTGAATTGCAAAATGATTCCAGGAGGTTGGTACCATTTATTTAATACTTCGTATTATTTGTGGGTTCCTCGTTGTGAAGTAAAGAAAAAATTTTTTTTTTTTTTGAGACAGAGTCTCGCTTTGTTGCCCCGGCTAGAGTGAGTGCCGTGGCGTCAGCCTAGCTCACAGCAACCTCAAACTCCTGGGCTCAAGCGATCCTCCTGCCTCAGCCTCCCGAGTAGCTGGGACTACAGGCATGTGCCACCATGCCCGGCTAATTTTTTCTATATATATTAGTTGGCCAATTAATTTCTTTCTATTTTTATATAGTAGAGACAGGGGTCTTGCTCTTGCTCAGGCTGGTTTCAAACTCCTGACCTCAAGCAATCCGCCCGCCTCGGCCTCGTGAAATAAAATTTTAAGGCTCACTCCCCCTACCAGTTGACTTGAATGGACCCCCTCTTGGCCAAAGGAATAGCCTAAAACTAAATTGCCTGCCAGGAGGAGGGAGGTCAGACAGGCCTCATCATGCCCCCTACCTTCTTGGGGACATCCTATGTAACCCATTAACAGGCCTAAGGGTATGCAAGACACACCTGCAGGTCCTCAATTTACACAACAGATCTATGTCTGGTGGCTTGTCTCTGATAACAGCTCCTTCAGTTAAAACATTCCAAGCCTTTAGACGAAGCTTCATGTCTTTGACCAATTACAATCCAAGGAATCTTTAAACCCACCTGTAACCTGTAAGCCTCCCCTTCGAGATGCCCCGCCTTTGGGGGCCAAACGAATGTACACCTCCCACATACTGATTTATGACTTCACCGGTAACCCCTGTCTCCCTGAAATGCATAAAACCCAAACTGTGACCCAGCCACAGAGAGTCCACTTCCCCAAGGCCTCTTGGCAGTGGCTCTGGGTCACGGTCCTCAAATTTGTCTCAGAATAAATCTCTTTAAAATTATTTTACGGAGTTTGGCTTTTTTCCGTTGACATCGTATAGGAGCAAAAGCATAAAAACATACATGGGAAGGATATATCCTCGCTCCTGTGTAGAAGTCAGTCATCCCTGGGAGGAAGGGTTCCAGGGAGGGGCACTAAGGAGCTTCGACTCTATCTGTGATATTTTATTTGAAGAAAAAATTATGGAGAGATATGAAAGGAATAGAGAGAGATTAAGATTTGACAGAACCGAGTGGCAAGTGCACAAGTGCTCGCTGTATTAGTCTCTCCGCTTCTTGTAATGTCAGAACCATTTCATTAAAAACATATTTTGTAGAAGGGTGATTAGGTCTCTTCTTCCTGCTCAGGGTCAGAGGTCAGGCCATGGATGCGAGTTCGGCCAAGGCGGCTCTCTGCTCGGACTCAGGAGGAAGTCTGGGCTGCCACGCGTTATTCCAGCAAGTCAGAGCCGCCGGAACTCTGGGGCTGGCTTCTCGGTGACTCTCTTGGCAGCTGCTGTGGCTGCCGCCACTCCCAGGACAGAGCCACATTCCCGGTGAGCCGCCCCACCCACCCGCAAGGAGAGCAGCCGGGAGGGAATGAGCGCTCACTATGCGCTGGGCAGCAAAGTCTTCCCCAGAGTTCCCTGGCTCAACTATCATTGCCCAGAACCGATCGCAGGACCACATGGGCTTGTGTTTCCTCCTCTGGGAAATATCAAAGGTGTCGGGAAGATCCCATCAAAGACATTCAAAGCAGCCCCTTGAAGAGCAGCAGCCACCACCCTCATCATTAACAGCAACCAGCTTTCCAACATCTGGGCTGGAGACTGTTTAGCACGGCGTTTTCAGTGCGTTTCAAAGAGACAGATGTGACGCGCAGCCCTGGCGGTCCTCTCTGCAAAGCGATGCCTTTGCTTCAGCCGTCTCCACGCCAGGCGCGTTTGCAAAGGCTCTTGCAGGAAGCTGCACTTCACATCCCTGGGGCTGCTCTGGCAGAGACTTGTCTCCTTGGTCTGCCCTCAGCCCTCCTCACAGATGCAACCAGAAGGGAGAAAGGGGAGCTTCTACGGCAGATGGCTCATGCAGATGGGCCCTTTGTTGGATGGGATGGGGTGACCTCCATCTCCCACAAAATGATTCTTTAATAAGAGGGCTTTCAGGATACTATCTTGAAGATTCTTGCTTCTTTATTTGATACCTTTAGGTTTCACACTATCTCCAGGCTGAAAAGGGTGGCCAGCGACATATCAGATCATCGGAAGACGAGGGTGCTCATGTGGAAGCCGCCAAGTCAGACCCCATGGGATGTACTTTTCCCGGCTGTAAGGACCCCTTTTATTATCCTCAGAAACTGGAGAGCCTAGAACCAATCTTGACGCACATTTAAAATAACCAATAAGTCGTCTCGGACCTGACCTGGCAGAATTGCTTTGAGGGTTTCAAGTCCAGCAGCTGTCTGGTTGCAGACTAAAGGCAGCATGCAAACTGCCCTACGGGTCCACATGTGTCCAGATGTTTAAACGGGCAGGAAGAGAAGAAATGGCGGAGAGAAAATAAAGGGTCAAATGGACCCACCATGTACTAGGAGTCTCTTGGTGTCCCCATTTAATGTCTCAGAGCCCCCTGAAATGGTATTAGTAAACCCACTTTATAGTAATGATAATAACGGCAATAATCACAATAAGGGAGTCACTGTGATCATTGCTGATATTTATCAAGCCCTGGCCATATGCCAGGCACGGCGCTCAGAGCTTCACATGCAGAGATTCAGCTGCATGTAGCCCTAAGTACTAAGGTCCACCACTAGCCCCATTTTACAGATTTGAAGATACACCTGCACTAAATGGGAAAGCCACACTCACACGCACACTCTCAGCCACCACACAGTTGCATGGAGCAATGAGCCAGGGTTGTAGGAGACCTCGCCAGGGACGCACGGGCTGTAAGTGGCTAAGCAGGGACTTGGACCCGGGTTTGCCTGATGGCAGAAACTGCACCTCTCAGTAGACCGGGGCATTCCGAGAGGCCCCGGCAGCCAATGCCGTTCTCTCTTGCACCTGCAAACAGCTCTGCGGTGGGATGAACAGAAAAGCTGAGGCCTTGGACTGTGCTGCCTCGGGCACAGTCCCGCTCGACTCAAACATGCCTGGTGGCGAGTTCAAGTTTCTCCGCAGGTGTCTTGGAAGCTGCTGGAGGAGTGTGGCCAGAAAGTGGCACATTCTTATTAAAGGTTTTTAAAAAATCACTTGGGATGCTCTGGAGAGAACAGGCTGGCAGAGTGGGAGCAAGATTGCTCATTACATAATGCAAAGTCTCTAATTGCACAGAGAGGTTTTCCTTGCAAGAAAATGTACATCTTCTGATAAAGCTAAAGTCCCTCTTGATCAGTGCCCTACCCTGATGCGGCTTCCCGTGCGGCCCTGGAGGGAGGGAGCCCCGTGTGCAGGGTGCTGACGGCGCTCACACGCCAGCCTGGTGGTGTGAGGACGGAGACAGCAGGGGTGGTGTCTGGACACCCAGTGCAGGGCCGGGAGAGCCGCTGCTGCAGAGGAATGACACACTCGGCCGACTCTCACCCAGGTGGGAGCCTCCACGGCGCACCTGTCTAAGATCGACGGGCGCACACAGCAGCGGGGAGGCTTGCCGGAGCTTCAAGGACCAAGCGGGAGAGTGGGGCGTGGAAGGACCTAGACAGACGGGCTGGGCGATGCAGATGAAGATGGGCTTATCGGGTAGCTAATAACAGGCGGTGGCTGTGTGCCACGTTCTGAGCCCCTGGTGTCCGCGACTTGGGCAAACCTCGCCTCACAGCAAGGCCGGCACAGTCAATTCTCACTATTTGCGGCAGTTACGATCTACAATATAAAGGATCCATGAACGTCGACCTACTTAGCAACGACTGAATCGTTGCTCCTAGGAGAAATAAAGGGTTAGGTACTTCCCAGTCTCTGTTCACACTGTTGTCAACCACCCTGTTTAACGTACATTGTGGATTCATTAACACCGAACTCACAGCTCTGCAACTCCCGCGGCTTATCTAGCTCGTGTTTGCTCTGTAAGGCACATCACAGCTGTCCTCTGCTTAGGGACCTGTGACAGAGCTCCAGCTCCAGCCTCAGGGGCTGTTTTACGCAGTGAAGCCACCAACAAAAAGCACAGAGATGAGAAAAATGTGGCACCGAGTTTACCGGGGAAATGCTCACTCACAGCGTGAGAAAGAAAACAAGAAGGCAGAGTGCCGCCCTGTTCCACTTCACTTGGGGACAAGCAGATAGGGTGACTCAAACTTCTCAGTGTGCTGCGCGTGTCCGTGAATGACCTTGACAGCACAAGTATTGGTTTAGGGTGACAAATAAATTTTAGCAAGTAGGTGAATTTGCAACTGCGGAGTTCATGAATAAGAAGCGTTGGCTGTATGGTCATGTCCTTATTTTACAGAAGGTAAAACCGAGGCATAGAAAGGGAAGTGTCCCACCCCAGGTCTCACAGCCGGTGTCAGAGCCAGGGTCATGAACACAGGCACTCACTCAACTCCCCACGGCACTGCCCTCCAGCCTCTGAGCCACTGGGGGGGTGCAGGGGCGGTAGACTGAAGGCTGAGCTTCTTTGCACGAGGCATGTGTGTTTGCTGTGGGCAGAACTAGTGCAAGACGGGGAGAATCAGAGCTCCCCTTTGCGGGACTGTATGTAAGGAAGGTGATGCATGGGACATGCTCAGCTGACAGTCGCTGCCTGACAAACCGTTCCCCCGAGACACAGAGAAAAGGGAAGAGGGTCAGGAAACCCCTGCAGCTCACACGCATGGCATTTGGCCCGAGAACAAATGCTATGTTATGCATCTTTGAACACTTAGCCCAAAGAAATCCAACTAGAAACTCACCAGACATGCAGGATACCATAATTTAAATGTAAAATATCCTGACTACCACAGAGATGCCACTAAATATTTTCAAATTCTTTGATCTATTATACATTTCGAAGCTCTATAAAACACATCTGTAAAAATTGCAAAACCACCACAAAGCTAAAAAGATAATTTTTTTTTTTAGTGGATCCAAATGAACAGAAAAAAAAATGTTTGGAAGTTTATTCATTTAGAAAACTCTATCAATGGGTTAGACACCAATTAATTGCTAAGATACAGAATCCAAGAATGTACCGAGTTCAGTGGGGTGTCATCACTTCAATATGGTGCTTTGCTAATTGAATGTATAATTTGAACAAATTCAAAAAGAGAATGTCACACTTGAACAGGTTAAGAAAGAACACAGACTAAAATATGGGAAGAGTCAAGCAATCAAGATGATGTTTTAGAAGTGATCGGGAACAATAGACATATTATGCTGCTAAGTATTAGAAAAACCCACCACCTCTGGTGAATTACAAAGGTCAAAGAGAGTTAGAGGCCAGGTGAAAAAGGCCTTTGAGGGCTTTGAGTCAGAAATTAAAATCGGCAGAGAGAGCAGGAAAGCCTTCAAGGTGCCCCAGGGCCCCGAGAGGGGCTGTCGGGCCCTGCATGGATGTGCAGGGCAGGTGGCCCTACAGACGGAAAGCCAACAGACTCAAAGCAAGTAAGGAAAAAAGATCTGTTTACCTATGTTGGTGGTTACTCAGTTTTAAACTGAGCTAGAAGCTGCTGAGTTTCTGAGATGCCTATAGAACATCTATCTCCCGTGGGGCTGAGTTTTGTTGTTAGTGAATGCTAGGGAAAAATAGTTTCTGCTCTCGGTATTTTTCTACTTCTCCTTGTTAGTGACGATAACAGTGGCTGACACTTACTGAACACTTGTCATGGGCCAAGCATCACGCCGGCCACTTGGCGCACTTCATCTTGCTTAACCATGAGAACCATCTTAAAGTCCAATTATTCCAGCTCTGCAGATGGGGAAACCGAGTCTCAGAGAGGTCAAGTGCATTTCCCAAATCTATAGTCAATGAGTAATAGTGTCTGGGTCTGAAACCAAATCCGTCTGCTCCGAATCCTGAATTTTCAAATGTCTCGCTGAACTGTTTTTCAAGCATAATATTGTCTGGAAAAGATGAAAAGGCTTGCTGGATGTGAAAATAAGTCCACTGAGGTTGTCACGAACACGAGAGATTTATACCCACTGGTTTAAAGACGGCCGTGTGCCAGCTGCGGGGCTCTGCCCGTGCCATGGGACTCCAGTTCCACAGCCCTTGCCGGCGGCCCTCAGGAGCTCACAGGATAACAGAATAAAGGCCACAATAAGCCCAACTAACTGAATATCAGGAGATCGCATTGACTTCTCGATGCCCAGGACAAATCAATCATAGGCATCTCGGTGTTGCTTCCAGGGTGAACATTCTGAGCAAGACTGCGTGAGAAAGAGGAAACTCTCATTCCCATCGCAGCCGAACACGGTCCGTGCCCGCTCCTGCCACCCCCCACATCAGAATAGCTGGGGATATTGCCAAAAAGCACAGTTCTTTGGAGCCTGCCCCCCTAATTTCAGGGTGTTCATCCTGAGAAAATCTCATCGCCCTTCCCCTACTAACCCGTACGCAGGCCAGGGAGGTCCGCGCCCGGCCTGCACCTGTCCTTCCACGTCCTGCTTGAGACAGTCAGAGAGAAACCCCGAGCCTCTGGTGTGGGAGTGTAGAGGCCAGCACGGAGGTGGCAGAGAGGCGATCAGAGAACCAAGCACCAGGGCTGGACAGCAATGGGGCTGGCGGGCCGCGGGACAGAGGAGCAGGAGGAGCGAGGAGGAGACCCACGGGACCGGAAGCCGGGACCAGAATTGCAGAGATCGCCGCGGGCCGTTAGGGTCAGGGGCACAGGCAGAGTTTCCGCTGTTTGAGCGGGCGTGCACGCGTGCGGCCCAAAGCTCTGAAGGCTTCCCCCAGGCCAGTGCCTGCATGCGAGTTTTCCTTGGTGGGAATTACGAAAAAGGCCTGAATTGCCCGTTTGGGTTGACTGGGCATGTAATGGGGGTCGCTGAGCAGGGTGGGGAGGTGCCCACCACACGGACCCGTGAGAGCAGGGGCGGGAGGTCGCGTGGACGAGAGAAGGAAACCACTTGTTCTCTGGCCTCTCCGGAGCTCACGGGGCGCTGTAGGGTTTTCGGCTTTTTGCTTGTTTGTTTTGAGACAGGGTCTTGCTCTATTGGCCTCACCACATGCAGTGGCACCATGACAGCTCACAGCAACCTCCAACTCCTGGGCTCACCCGATCCTCCTGCCTCAGCCTCCCAAAGTGCTAGGATTACAGGCGTGAGCCACCTTGCCTAGCCAATTTCTGGCTATTTTATCCAGAGCTACACAGGTCTGGAGCCCGCAGCTGACTCCTGGGGTCCACAGAGAGACATTGTGACTCAAAAGGAGCCCCGGGCATCACTGGAGATAACTCTGCATGGTTTACCAAGTGCGTGCCACGCGCCAGGCCCCGCCCCAAGCAAGGCCCCTACAGGAACCCACAGGCTAGTTTCTGGAAATGCGGAGATTAAAGATGGTCTCAGCCCATTTTGTATTGAGGCTGGACGCCTTGTAAAGAATAGAGGTGTGTTTGGCTCCTGTTCTGCAGGCTGTACAAGAAGCACAGATCCAACTATGACAACAAAATGCCACAGACTGGACGGATCAAGCAACATGCATTTATTTTCTCACCGTTCTGAAGGCTAGAAGTCCAAGATCAAGACAGATTTAATTCCTGATGAGGGTCTGCCTTCTCTCTCTGTCTCACACGGTGGAAGAGAGCAAGCAAGACCTCCGGGCCTCGTCTTATATAAGGCCACTAATCCCATCACAAGGGCCCTACCCTTGTGACCTCATGTCACCCTAATCACCCCAAAGGCCCCATCTCCAAATGCCATCACATTGGGGGTTAGGGCTTCAACATGCGAATTTGGGGGACACAAAGCATTCAGTCCTCAGCACCTTCTTCCTTCTCAAAGCTCCCTAGTTTCTGGGGCTTCCAGACTATCAGCACAGAGGTTACGAGTTCAGGCTTGGGACCCTCACCTTTGTGGACGTGAGCCCAGACTCCGCCTCCTGATGGGTGCACGGTGTCCTACAGCCAGGGGTTGCACTGGCCGGATTTGACCCCCCGCCCGTGTTTGTCGGAAATGCCCCTGGAACACGGCCAGGCCGCCCACATGCTCCTGTCCGCACCACTCACTCCGAGAAGGCGGGGCGCCCGCAGCAGAGACCACGTGGCCCGCAAAGCCTAAAATAGTTACTCCTTTACAGAAAACGTTTTCCAAGCTCTGCTTTAGACCAACTGGAGCTCACTTCTCTGAGCTTCAGTTTTCTCTTTGGAAAAATGGGCAGAATACTACTCAGCACGTTGCATGGCTGTAAATGCCAACAGAGGAATCCCACGTGGCATGAACAGAACGGGCTGAGCGCCCACAGTCATGAACCGCTGACGTCCCCGTCAGGACTATCCTTGGAAATAACTGCCTGCCGTGAAGAGCCCCTCTCTCCTGTTCCCCAAGGGCTTCAACCAAGGGCCCTGGTTTACCCCAATCTTTCCCAGTCACTGCGGAAGACCTGCTGATCCGGGACCCTTTCTGGACACAAAGCCCCATTGTCCAGAGGTCCATGAACAGCTTTGGAAGGGAACAGGGGGCCCAGGTGTGGAGCAGGCGGCTCCTCTGTGGAACTTGGGGCCCTCGTTGGACGATGTGCCTCCGTGCTCCAAAAGGGAAAATCAACTAAACGCCAGCAATGGGTCATGGCGTAGAACATACCCAAGGGACTGAAAAGTTGCCACTTTAGGGGGTTATCAGAAAGGCCCACTTGGGGTTGGCCACCGTCCATGGCAGCTGGGAAGGTGCCACAGGTGGGATCACACTTGCTCTGATCTCCTTCAGACAACAGGTGCACCCTCGCAGGTGCCATAGATGTTGGCGGCTTACAGCTCAACAACACAGCCTTTCTCCAGAACTGCCTTCAGATCAAGAGCCGTCTTGCTGGGAGACGACTGGGGTGGCTGCAAAGCCCTCCCAGCCCCCTTGCCTCAAACAGGGAGGCTAACAGACTCCGTGGGGCCCTGAAACGTCCTGGGGCTCCCATGGGATCAGCACATTCCAGTCCCCCACCAGCCGCCCCCTAGCTGTTTGCCAAATCCCCCAAACCTGAGAAAACAGCCTCTGTCCCTGAAATCAGGCCATCTGGGATCACAGACAGCTGGGTTTCCCTGCCCTGTGCTGGAATTCAATCAAACACAGTGATCATCCTTGGGCAGTTTAACTAGTTAAATGAGGATGCAAATTTAACTTAAAAACAAAACAAAACTGCAGTTAGTTTACAGGAGACAATCTTTCAAAACAGGAGTCTAGGGCCAGGAAATAATAGTAAGTCCTGGATGGTGAGAAGAAATGCAAGCATTTATCAAGCCTCTGCCTGCACAGTGTTTGGGGTGCCCTTCCTCTTGGCCAAAGCAAGTCCCGAACCCAAGCTCAGAATCAATGCAGGGACAGCAACAAAAGGGCACGGACACCAGGTGACCATTCACGCACCAGGAGCAAGAATGTAACCGCAAACCGTTCGCCCTCTGGCCCCGACGTCCCTGTCCCTCCCATACGTAAAAGGCATTCGCCTACCTCTAAGACGCTCGACGCCTCATCCAACTGTGGCGTCAGACTCCAGGCCGGTGAGTTCCTGCTGGATGTCGGGCCGGCTGGGAGAAGGTTGGGGGAGTACGGCTTCCTGGTTGCAGCTCTCAGTGCCCCAGAGAACTGTGAAAAAGACAGCGATGATTTATAGAAATTCTGGGATCTAGCTGGGCACCTGTGGTTTGCTTTTGCTGCTGCGTGGAGGTGGGAAGGGAGTGTTCCCTATTGAAGATCCAGTTGTGGGCCCTGGGCCTGGCTCTCTAATCCACACAAGCCTCAGCCTACTCAGCTAGTCAGATTCAGGTGAGCACAGGTGAGCACCTGAACTCAGGCCGGCGCCCTGCACTAGGTGCCTAGCACGGCCTGTGCCACTGCTTGATCTCCCCTCAATTCCCACCCCCCCAAGCATGGTGGGGCCGACTCATCATTTAGGGGACCCGGCAAATGTTAGTGTTTCTTTCTGGAGCTCTCGTGGGTAAGCATCTAGGCCGGCCCTAAAAACACCCGCCTTCCCCCCCCCCCCCAGCTACATTGCATGGGAGTGAATTTCCAGCATCTTCCTCACCTTGAGGAAATGGTAGCTGCCCATCACCTTAAGGGGCTCGAAGACCTTACCTTCCTAGGGTGAGTCCAGGCTGAGGGAACTGAGTCGCTCCCTGTACTACTTAAGGAGGAATCGCATTAGTGGGGGCCGCAACCTGCTCGCCCCATCAAAGCCAGTTGTTCTCAAGGACAAGAACGGAAGAAAGAGGTGGACAAGCTCATGATTAGAACAGAAAATCCTGTAGCTATTGGCCCTGCCTGTGCTCACCTAACCCTAATAATAAATTAGGCCTATCCTGACTCATCCACCCAGGCATTCATCCATCCACCATCCATCCATCTGTCTCCCCTCCTCAGTCCTTTTATCTCTTCTTCCTTTCATCTGTGTTCTTTTTTTCATCCACGTATTTATAAATTTTGTGATTCACTTACTTATTCATCCGACAAGCAGTTATTAAGCACATTGTGTCTCAGTCCTCTCTAGCAGCAGCCTGGGGTCCCCTCCCTCACCCCACGTACCGCTTTAGATGAGAACATTGAAGGGTCAGAGAAATTATGAAGCTTACTCACTAACTACTTATTGCATTGTATAAAATTAAACCCGCTTGGAGGACTTTCAGCCAGAAGAGGGAGGGGTCAGGGGTGACCCAGTTATGATGATCCGCCCCTAAAGCCCTTCCCCAAGCTCGCTCCTGAAACACCCAGCGTTTATTTAGCATCTGCTGTGCGTCCACTGAACCCCCCGAGTGCCAACCACACAGCCGGGACAGGCCCCAAGGCCACAGAGGATAAAACAAAGTCTGACGGTTTGCTCAGAGCTGTAAATAATCAATAATCAAATGCACAGTGTAAATGTGGTTAAGTGCAAGAAGTGAAGGCCGGCAAAGCAGTGGCCCCTGCTGAGGGTGGGTGGGAAGTTGGCCTAAAGGAGACTGAGGTCCTGCAGGGAAGGTGAGGATTTGCAAAACAGGAGTACCAGAGTTTTAAGCTAAATTTTAATTGTAGAAGCAGTTATGCTTATGATGAACATTTTTAAGAGGACAGATGGGCAAAAAATATGAAGCAAAGCCTCCCGCTACTTCAGCACCCGCCCACACCCTTGAAGCCCGTTCCTCAGGGAGCGGCCTTGGTTAGCTGCGTCTGGGCACCACCCCACGACTCTCTGCCATATGTGAGCTAACCGTCTCACGAAGCCTGCACATTCGGGATACTCTAACCCTACCGTTCGTCCTGCACTTACTAGCGGTCGCTGTTTGACAAAGTTACTAGCTTTATCAACTAGATGAACCACAGTTTATTTATTTTTTATTTTTTTAATTTATTTTTTATTTTAGTGTATTATGGGGGTACAAGTGTTAAGGTTACATATATTGCCTGTGCCCCCCTCCCCCCTCGAGTAAGAGCTTCAAGCGTGTCCATCCCCCCAACGTTGCACATCTTACTCGTTGTGGTTGTATATGCCCATCCTTCCCTCCCTCCCTTCCCACACCCAACAAATGTTACTTCTATATGTCCACTTAGGTGTTGATCTGTTAATACCAACTGGCTGGTGAGTAAATGTGGTGCTGGTTTTTCCATTCTTGAGATACTCCTCTGCTGCCTCCTCCCATGGAGTCTCCGGTGGTCTCAGGTACCCCTCCTTCCGACCCTCAGCCGATGTATGCTCGTTTGCTTGCTTCTTTCTCCCAATTTCTGCTAGAATCTGCTTTTTCTGCAGAGGCACTGTGTGTGGCGGTGTTTCTCGTCCGCCATCGTGATCCCTGATCCACAGTTTACTTTTAAAAGGCAAAGTAAATAATTTCCTCTAGTTACCAATTTTCAGTTACCAATTTTTATTGCCAGCCTGGCCAGCAAGGAGACAGGAGTCGGGCTTAAATCTGTCTCCCTGATTTGGGGTTTAGAGCAAGTTTGTGAGCTCAAAGGACAAGGGAAAGGACATAGGATCCCAAGAAAGGCAGCATCCCCCCACAGGGAAATAATACCGGCGCCACCACCCTGGACCAGCGCCCCTCCCGGAAGGGCTAATGCCCATGCTTGTCCTGCCAGTGGAGGCAAGAGCTTGGCAAGCAGTCGCTTCATAGTTTTTTTCCTGGTTCCCAAAGTGAGCATTAAATGGAGACTGCGGATCATTTCAAATGCCCTGGGAATGCACGGGGTTGTTTCCCGACAGTCCGTGGGCTCCACGGTGGCTTCTCATCAGACAGAAGCTTCCATTGTGGGTTTCTCACCCCGCATCACCCCTCCAACCCGTCATTGCTTTTCCACAGTTTAACTCTGTACTAAGTGTCTCTGGGCAGGTTAACGGCCTCTGAGCACCCCCACCCCCAGCCTGGCCCTTCATTCCTGAGGCCCCTGCCCGCGTGTCCTCCGTGTTCAGGCACCACTGAGCATCTCTGTGCTCCATGCGCCGGCCGTTGCTCTCCCTATTGTGGTTCTGAGCACATTGCAGCAGAACCCTTTCTGTGTCTGTGTGTACACGCGCGCGTGTGTGTGTGTGTGTTCGTGTTTTCCCCTCGATGCTGTGAGCCTCTTAAGAGAAGGATCCAATGCCTTGTGAGTTTCTATAACAACCGGCCAGACACAGCGCCTGGCACGGGAAAGGTGCTCCACAAACGTCTGAAGGAATAGGGGCAAGTGTCATAAAGGGTTAGAGCCCTCGCCACCGTTTCGCCCCTCACACCCACGGAGATGGTGCTCAGCCACCCTCTAGCTGTGTTTCTTCTTGTGTTTCAAGAACACTAGCTCTAGGAGAGTCTTCCCAGAGAAAATAATGTCGTCATCAAGCACGTCTGGGAAATATACAGCTGTATGTAAAGTTCCCATTTTGAGCAGCTCCTCCACCCAGGAATATGAGTGCATTCACGGTTCGGAGAAGCCCTGCAGGTGCTAAAATGGGTTTTTCTTTTTTGGCCCAGTGTTTCACCAACGTACTTGATTATTAAACATTTTCCTCAGGTCACACCTAGTTCTACCCTGAGAAGCCATTGCTCTAAAGAACGGACTTGGGGTCACAGAAAGAGGAAGCTGGTTGGTCTGGACTCCCCGTCCCTAGAACCACGGGATGAGCCAGTGGCAGAGAAGGGACGGAGCTGTGGCCATGCACTCCTGACGCACAGGCAGTTCTGCCCGCAGGAACGGAGTCTCTGTCCAGCCTCTGCAGGGACAGGTGGGCTGGGCTGCTGCGGCCACGCTCGAGCGCCCTTGCTGGCGGGGCCTGTCCGAGTGCAGGGCAGGAGCGCGGCTCACGCCAGCCTGCGGTCTGCGCCAGGCCCCGCTGGGTCCAGAGCTCGAGGCCGGCGGGAAACGGTCTCCCTCCATGTTTCTCAATTCTACTTTCCCCTTTTTGGGCTATATTATCAGACGTGGGGACGGAGTGGGGAGAATGACTTCTAGCCATCCTAGACGACTTCGCTTCCAGCAAGCGCACCCAAGGGAATGAGTGTTTTTCGGACCCAAGGGCTCTGGCGAGAGCCCCGTGGCTGCCTCTCTTGGACCAGTTTGGATCCTTCTTCACCTGACCCTAAACCAATCATTTGACCCTGGTGTTACATGCGAGATTCACGAGGCTGCGGGACAGAGAGACAGAGTCACGGAGGCTGTAATTGTCAAAAGGAGTTTTATTGTCTGGCTCGAGCCCGAGGGTCCGAGCCCTCAGAGTGCCAGCGCAGTGGCCTCTTCTCAGGGCAGGGACACCCCTTTGTGTGTTAGTGACCCCTTTTATAACTCAGTTGTTTACACACTGGTCACGCATCCGCCCCCACAGTGGTTCTTACCCCATCCTGCCCCTGATAGGCTTTAACCTGTTCCGGGTCCGAGCTGAGAGACTCCGGCTTCCGCGTTCTTTGTCTTTTTCCCCTGCATCCCATAATGTGCCCGTAATGCCTTGCGGTCAGCAGACAAGCAGCAAACAGAAGCTGGAAGGTGTCCGTTGTCCTTACAGCCCGGTATCTTACACAGGGATATGGGATTTTCTGATTGGGACAGGGCTGGGTCATAAGATCTACCTTGCGGCACGAAGACAGAATCCTTTCGCCCAAACCATAAGGAGAGGGTAGTTAGAGAAGAGGCAGAATGCCAAAGGAATGTGACTGGGAGAAAGGAGCCAGGACAGGCAGAACAACAAAAGCATCGTTTGGCAAGAGCAATATCGACGTAGATTAAGCTAGAGATGCAGGTAACATGCTCAAGATTCTCAATGCGTTATTTCCCCATCGTACAGATGGGGAGATTGAAGTCTGGTGAAGTAAAGTGATTTATTTGCTCAAGGTCCCGTTGCAAGTCAGCGAAAGAGCCGAGGCTTAACCTCGGGTTATATGACTCTGAACTCTTAACCCCTGGGCTGGGCTGTTTACACACTGTGGAATCGTGAGCTCCTTTTTTTCCCCCTCTGGACTCTTTTCTCTTTTGCAGGACTTTAAAAAAAATTTTTTTTTTAATAATCACATTTTATAGTAGTAAGCTGAAGTGTGGGTCATTCCAATTCGCTGCACTTTCAGATGCCCGCCCCCTCCGCCCCCAATCTGTTCTCACTGAAACACCAGCTCTTGTTTCTCAGGCCTGATCCGGTGGGGGTGGGGCTTACTTCGCTGGGCAGAATTTCGGTGCTTTGAGTGCAGGGATGGAGCTGCCTGGGCAATTGGCGCCCCTTCCTCCATTTGCCTCTCCTTCATTCCTGCGTCTTTATTAGTCACTTTCCTTTCTGTTTGCAAATCTCGAAGACCTTTCCCAGGACCAACTTGGGGCCCAGGAATATGGTGCTTTGGAGGAGGACTCCTGCCAAGGGACTTCCTCTCTGACGGGCTGAGGCACACACATCTCTGTCTCTAATCCCCAGTTCCCTTATTTCATATTCATTACCATCAAAAGGAGCTGGCAAGATGCAGAAAGGGCCTTATCCAACCATCGGAGGGAAGAGAGACCCAAGACACAAGTAATTTTAACCTGAAAGAAGATGAATGAATGAAACTAACACTTATTGAATGCCTCCTATAAGCCAGATGCTATTTCACAAATTCGCTTTATATAACGCTTCTCACTGGAGCCTAACCACAGCCCAGCAACACCATCCCCATTTCACAGGTGATAAAACAGAGCTGCAAATGTTAAGGAACTTGCCCCAGGCCCTACCATTTGGGGATGGCAGAACCAGAATAAAAAACCCCTGGTGTGTTGCTTGCAAAATTGCTCCCCTCCCTCCAGGCGACCAGGGAGCAGATGAAATAACCGCTGGCCGGCCTTCAGTTTATACTGGACTCTGCTGTGCAATGAGGTGTTTGGGGACATCATTAGCTGCCCTATGAGCAGAGTGCAAACATGGGAATTACAGCATTAGAGTCGAGGATTCCTCCTGAGACTGGGATAATGCCTTTGCTTTCTCTGCTGGAATTCCAGAGATTAAGTTTCTAAAAAAGACTTGGTCAGAAGTGGGCAAAGCCAGAAACACGAGCCTCACACGCCCAAGCATGCAAGAAAACCGTGCAGTTATGAAGAGTGAGAACCATAAATAGAGCAAGCTCTCCTCTGCGTATACATGGGAGCTTCCCTCCTAGCCAGTTCCCAGGATCATGGACAGGTCGCTGAAACAGGCAGGGTCACCAAGCTCCTGGCATCTGAATGTTGCTTTCGTGGACTTTTCCCAAAATTCATCCATCACAATGATTATTGAAGCCCAGGCAGAGCACAGTGTCCCAAAGGAATGAAAAGGAAAGCCATGTAGGAGGGACATCTGGTTCTGGCAGGCCCTCGCTAATGGTCCCTGAAGCTTCGTATTCAGTGTTTAACACATCAACTGCCATGTGGGTTGTATCTAACTCGCGCTAGTTTTAAGCCCAGGGCCTCATGAAGCATATGTAACTCACACTTCTCTTCACCTTGGGAGACACGAGAACTGTTTTTCAAGTTGCAATATAACTGGCACACAGAAAATGATAAAAAAAAATAAATAAATAACATATTTTTCATTAAATTAGAAAGCATTGTTTTGTTTTTGAAGTTTTTATTCTATTTTCATAATACAACACCATGGCCCCAAGTAAGAAAAATTTTTTCTAGTGTGGCAGTCAACGTGTTAATATTATTTCTTCACTTTGGAGTTGAGATAACTGAGTCTCAGGGAGGGGATTTTTTTTTAATAATCGTGCAGCTGGTGCGTGGCTGAGCTGGACTCGAACCTCATTTTGTCTCTACTTGGTTTTACTGCACCCCTGCCCGGGACTTTCTGTTTCCAACTCGGGTGGGAAGGCCTCGGACCCCTGGCCGGGCCCTGAAGACGCCCGGATGCCCAGAGGCGTAGTTTGTTTGGGGCGTTTTCCCGCTGGGGTTATGCCAGTGGTCGGACAAGGAACCGGACGTGCCCACAGCCCCACTGAGCCCCTCTTTCTCCAAGGTCAGGTTTGCTGATCCAGACTCTCCTGTGAACCGTCTGCTGGTCTCTACACCCAATTGCCGTCTCTTCTCGAAGGCTCCCTCCACTTCTGCAAGCCTGATGGAGGACTCTGCCCAAGCACCAGCCTTTACTGCGTGCTCAGCCCTGCAGAAGCTGCCTCTCTGGAGCCTGCACCCTGCCCGAGAGGCAGCCCCCAGCCCTGACCGGCAGGGTCTCAGACGGCCGCGTCCGGCTGGTCCGGCAGTAAACGTGAGACGTAATCTGGGCCAATGAGAATGTCTCTTCTGGGAATAGGGACATTTCTCCCATCCAGCAGGCAGAGAGGCTGAGGGTCCTTGTTAATGAGGCCCTGTTGATGGTCGGGATCTAGACAAAGTGACCATGAGCAGCCTTGGTCAAGCTCCCCTCCCAAAGCCTAGCTGTTCCCTGATGTCTTCAACGTCCACCTGATACAGCTCCCTTTTGTTTAAGACGGATAGAGCAGATTTCTGTCATCTGCAGCCAACATAAAAATGCTCTACTTCACTTGCTTGCTCTCCTCCTCATCTTCCCACTTGACCAAGCTCCTCAAACGCTGTGACTTTGTCCTAAATGCATGGTTCAGAGGAAGCGCTCATCGGGGTTGGGTGGCCACACGGCCGATGGCCGCGGTCTCCACTTTTTCCTCCCAGGCATCTTCATGCTCCTCTATCCTTTTCTTCATATATATTTTTCTCAAGTCATGTTATTAAGCCACTATTCTGCTCTGAGATCTTGTGAGAATAATAAAGAATAAAGTGTGTATCGTGCAGGGTCCTGGCCATGGAGTCTGCTTGACCAGAGAAGAAGGCATGATGTCCAATGCAATGATACTTGCCATTTATCGAACGCCTATCATATGCTACACAAAGCACTTTCACACATCATCCAACTAAAATCCCACAGCAACCTTGGAGAAAAGTGTCGTTATACCTGCGTTACAGGAAGGAAACCTGAGCCTCAGAAGTAAGTGACTTGCTCAGTGTCATACAGGTAGTAAGGGATGGGGCCAAGACTTGGCCCATGTTCTGTTTCCAGAGCCCTCTGTGTCTCTGTGCCGCCTCATCCGATCACAGTGCTAAAAGCCTTAGACAGGAGCAAGAGCGATAGGGCTGGGCTAGTTGAGGGGGTTAGAGAAGGTCGCAGCCTGGGCAGACAGTTCTCTGGGCCAAATGGCGCAAGCATTGCTGGAGCTGGAGAGAGGAAGGCAGTTGCGACCTGCTCAAGGAGCTGGGTCAGCAGACGGGGAGGGACTGTCTCCGGGGGCCCTGGCACTGTCCACTGGAGAGCCAGCCCCCTAAGGACTAGCCCAGGTGTGGGCCCCAAACATCCCTTGCTTCCATTTTTTTTTTTTTATCTCCCCTTCTAATGTTAAAAAATGATGCCAAGGGACAAGTAGGGAGGGGGCTCCTTTCCGGGTACCAGAGGGGCCTGGGCACCAACATCTGGAGGAAATACTGTTCCTTCCAGCAGAGGCAAGGCCAGGCTGGACCGTGACTTCGGGGAAGAAAGAGAATGTGCATGAGCAGAGCAGGTGCCCCCGCTGCTTCTCGCTGAGACCCTGCACTGGACACTTCATTGGCAGCTTTACCCCGCAGGGCAGAAGGTCTCACTCACACCCTGTTTCCACCAAGCTGCGTGAATTTGGTGGGCAGTCTGCAGCTCAGTCCCGTCCTCATGAGATTCTCTTGCCAGAGGGAGGAATTAGCTTTTACGAGCATCACATCTGGTTCCGTGTGGGTTGCTAATAGAGACATGCCAGAGGGCAGGGCCCTCTCCTATTCCACGGTGTAAGTTCTGAGTTCCCTTGGGATGTGTATATAGGACTGGTTAACCTTTTCATGTCTGTCGAGCCCTGAGCATGTTGGGTGTTTACCAACAGTGACACCAGCGTGAAACAGTCTGTTGTTTATGCAAAAAAAGTCTTTGATCTCCAGGACGAAGAATAGGGAGAAGTCAAAGGACCCCAAGGCAACAGAGAACAGCAGGCAAGAGGTCAGACTGCCTGGATCCGCAACCTCCCCTCCGAGCAGTGTGTGCCCCTGGGGGAGTCTCTCCATGCCTCAGTCTACTTATCTGTAAAATGGAAGTCTTAATAATCTCTACATCTTAGAGTTGCTAAGAAAATTTAAGTATGCATTTCTTATGGGAGTATGGACATGTATTAAGAGTTTTAAATAGACAAAAAAAAAATCTGTGAATCAGCTAAGTCATTCGGACAACGCTGATGTTTGAAATATTCATTTCCACGGCCAATTGTGTTTGAACAGCTTGTTCAATATCAAATCCAGGCCATTCCTAACTCAGGTGCTCACGTTTCACCTCTTTACATATATATATATTTCTGCCCTGGTGAGTTTGGCTTGAATATGTTTATTTTCCTTAACCAGATTCTTATATTCATTTTTTGCTTCAAATTCATAGGCAGCAGCAAAGGAAATGAGCAATGAAGAAATTGTGTAAAGAAGCTGTTTTGGGCAGGGAGAAGGTGGAGGGGCGCTTGCAACTGGGAACGAGAGACTCCAGTGCTGGGACCACCCCTCCCTCTGATCAGCCTCCCGTTGTCTCGGAGCAGCGCCCGGGGTTGAGCTGCGGTTTCAGCCGGAAGAAGCTCCGAAGCCGCCAGACCCAGCCGGCCGCTTCAGGAGCGGAAGACAGAGGCCCAGAGGAGGAAATGAGTTTGCCCAGGTTGCCCAGCCAGCAGGCGGCCCCGTCAATCTCGTTCCAGGTTCAGATCCCTCCCGGGGTGCACAGCACACCTGCGTGGCCCTTGGGGTCACCGGGGACATCAGCTCACATACTGCGCACACCAGCCTCAGGGGCCCCACACGCACCCGCCGCACACGCTCACGCGGGGGTCTGAACTCCGGCTGCAGCAAGCGCCGGTTGTGTGAACGCGACCTCTAACCTTTCTGAGCGTTCGTGTTCTTGCCCGTACAGGTGAGACGGGTGCAGATGGGGTGACAACAGGACCTGCCACACCCTATGGTCGGAACGACAGAATGAAATCCCACTTACCAAGCACCGAGCACAACCGACATGCAGAATGTGCTGGAGGAAGAGCAGGGTGGGGCGAGGAATAGCCCGGGGAGGGGTCTGCCGCGGCAACACAAGCGAGGCCGACCGTGGTGGCCCCGGCACGTAGAGACTGTGACAGTCACCCTTCCGTTCCCGGTAGGGCGTGTGGCCCACGGTGCCCACGGGGCGTTTCTCAGGGCTCCTTGCTCTCAGCCAGCGCCCGCGCGTGCAGGCCCCCAGGGAGACCCCACCTAAGACGTAAGAGCCCTTGAGTCCAGGAGTGTGGGATTCTGCTCAAGAAGAGACGTTTCATCAGCCCATTCCCACTCCCTGACCTCACCTTTTCCAAGAGTTAAAAGAGGACAGACAGAATTTTGAAAAAGTTTCCAAGGACAAAAAAAATAAAAAAAATAAAATGCCTGTTAGGTTGAGAAGACAGGTGCCGTGGGCTGTTCCTGGTGTGGGAGGAGAACACATCTCTCTCTGTGACTTAGATCACACAAACTTTCTTGAACTCCAGATTGGAAATCGCGTAATTTCAAGGCAGGTGGGAGGATGGGTGTGGAGGAGGAAAAAAGCAAAAAAGACAAAAGGAAGCGAGCCGGCTGAGTGCTTGGGAACCTGTGCACGGAGATGGGAAAGTCGAGGCGTGATATTATGCTAATCTATGTTCTAATTGCTCAGCCACAAACAACACCCACCGGCAGCATAAATGTCAGGCCCAAGACTATTTCTGAATCTGCTCCGAAACAATGTCAGTCACCATGAAGAGCGCGGAGAGATTGAGTGCTTTTGTTAGCAGAAAAAAAAAAAAAAAATTAAATGTATGTGACTGAGAGGTATTTGCTGCTGAAAGCAGGAGGCCTGAGGGAAGTGTCACGGGACAGGTTACCGGGAAGCTGCAGGAGTTTCTGGGTGGCAGGGAGGCAAGAACTGCAGCCTTTCAAACAAAAACTAAGGCCCCGGTGGAGCAACTTTGAATACTGTGGCCCACCAACTCTGTAAAGATGTCGAGAACTGAAGTTAAAAAAATAAAATAAAATAACCAGGTGTTCCTTCTGTTCCAATCACAGGTTGGAAAGACTCAAAGCCTGCTCAGGCTTCCAGGGGAAAGGGCTTGGGTTTGAGAGCCTAACAATCCGAAACCTTGTCTTCCATTTCTTTCTAAGCGTGCGTGTCGTCCGACAGGTGGTTCAACTGCTCCGAGCCTCGGTTTCCCCGTCTCTAACGAGAGCGGAGAGTCGCACCTACCTTTCCCAGTGGACGGGAGGAGCAATAAACTACTGAGTCTGCGTAAACAGTGGGCACCTAATAAATGCCCCAATAAGCAACCTGAAGCAGGTGGACATGGCCAGATCTCCCTTCGTCCCCTAAAGGGGCCTCCCCAGTCGCCCCAAATCTACGCAAGGACCTTCACAAACCCCTAGGACCCTGCCCTCCCGTGGCAGCGGGAAACCGAGCATATCTCAGAGGCTGGTGACAGTATCTGCACGGGCAACGACTCCAGGCAGTGGCTGCCTTTGGTTTTAGCTCCTCCGGACCTCAAATGGGGGTGGGTGAGCACTGAAGCTTGCTGGCGAAGGGCATAGATTTTCGCATCAGACAGACCTAATTTTAGTTCTTTAGGCTTTTCTGTTTCTAGCAGGGTTACCTTAGGTGAGTCACCTAACCTCTCCAAGCCTAGGTTACCTGGACAAATGTCCCAAGGGAGACGGAACGAGGCAACCCTCTGGATATCGTTAACGTCACCATTTACCTCCGGTTTGGGGAACACAACCACGCAGATTTATGGTCAGCAGAAAGCCGCCCAGTCTTTTATGTTTTTCTCCAAGGTAGAAAGAGTTGTTAGAGCCTGGACTTGAAAGTCGGACCCAGGCTAGACTTTGAAGTGTGTTCTCTTCTCACTTAAAACCAGATAGCCTTCCGTTGCGGTTGCTGCCTATGGCCAGGTGTTTTAGTTTATTGTAGACACCAGTGGGGTATTGCGCTATCCAACAGCCGAAAGCCCGAGGAGGTTTGCAGATGGCAAAGGAATGGAATGCATCGTCTCCAAGTAGGAGAGCTCTCCCCATACCCTGCTCGGCTTAGAATCACCGTGTGTGCCTGTGCGTCCATGTGTGCATGTGAGTGTGCGTGCGTGTGCGCACGTGCGTGTGTGTACATGTATGTGTGCGTGCGTGCGTGTCCACACGTGCGTGTATGCATGCATGTGTATGCATGTGTGTGCATGTGTGTGCGTGCGTGTGCATGTGTGTGCGTGTGTGTGCGTGTGTGCATGGGTGTGCGTGCGTGTGTGTGTGTGCATGGGTGTGCGTGCGTGTGCGTGTGCGTGAGTGTGTGAGAGAGAGAGAGTTATTTATGTGTGGATGTGCACTTAAGGGTTGTCTAAACAATGCTCTTTCCTTGGGGTCCCTCTTCCCCCCAGGGTGTGGACCCAAGTGCTGTTCAGAGGCTGCTGGCTCGATGAGCCTGACACCCCGAGGGCAAATCTGCTGGGCGGGACCCGGGGTGTGGTCGGGTCCTCCTGGGAGCCCAGTGCAGAGCCGTGGGGCGAGCGCGCCCTTGCGTGCTCCGAGGACGGCACTGGAGGAAGACGCAGGCCACCTGCGGAGCGTGCGCAACCGCGACCAGCCCTGCACGCACACGCAGAGCACCTGGGCGAGACGCAGGCCACCTGCGGAGCGTGCGCGACCGCGAGCAGCCCTGCACTCCCACGCACGCGCAGAGCACCTGGGAGACGCAGGAGCCCTTACGGGGCTCCGAGGTGCCCCGTCCCCTGCAGGGCTCAGCGTCCCGGGCCTTGTCTCGGAGGCTCGGCGGGGAGGCCAGGGCGGCGCTCTGCGTGCTCCCCGCGGGGCGGCCGTGCAGGGGCCGCGGCCGAGAGCGACGTGGCGGGAAGCGCGTCGTCCAGGCCGGGAACGAGGCAGGGCGGTTTCCCCTGAGGCCTCGCCCCCCGCTGCGGAGGCCGCCTCCCCCGAGTCCTCGCCTGGCCTCCCCGTGCCCGTGTGCGTCCTCACGTCCTCTCCTCGCAAGGCCGCGAGCACGCTGGGTGTGACCCCACTGCTTGCTACCTCCTAAAAACCCAGGTCTCCGAGCACGTCTACACTCGGGCCGAGCTGGCACTGCCGCGCCTGCAGCCGGGCCTGTCCGTCCTCGCGCACTCGCCAGGAGAGTCTCGGGTTGTTCCCGCGGAGGAAGCGGGGCCGCCCGCACGTGCCGAGGGTGGGCCGTGCCGCCGCGCCGCCGGGGCCACAGGAGGGTACTGAGGCACGGGGCTGGGGGGAGGCGGGGGCGGCCCCGCCAGCCCAGAGCACCGGGCCCTGCGGACGCGGAGTCGGCCCCGAAGGCGGAGCTCCGGAGAGACCTAAGGCTGCGGCCGGGGGAGGACAGGTCCGGCCGGGGAGGACGGGCGGGATGGGGAGGGAACCGGTGCCAGGGCGCAGAGGCCCGTGTGCGCCGTGGAGGCCGCCGACCGGGCGGGGGGGGGGATGTCTGGGCGTCTGCGGGGCCGAGAGAAGCACGTGGGCAACCGTGGAAGCGTCAGGGCCGGGAGGAGGGGGGGGGGGAGGAGCGC
>VSMF01136358.1:0-25525 GCA_008750915.1 Microcebus jonahi | reverse complement strand
AAAAAAAAAAAAACAAAAAACAAAAAACAAAAACAAAACAAAAACCAGAGATGAGTTCCTTCTGAGAGGAAGCAGACAGGACCATTCCTTTTGAGGAACAGGAAGCACATTCTGGGTTTACTTTGGAATGTTTTCTTCTTGTGAAGGCTTCGGGGCATAAACACACTGCATAATTACGCTATTTTTTTTGTCCCGTCTGGTTGAGGGACGTTGAAGTCTACTATTTCCAAACGAGAACTAATTAGTGCAGAGCCCAAACACAGTAGTTAAATCTGATTCATGTATTTAAAATACGTCTTATAATTCTATTAATTTATAATAGATAGGGAAAAGAGGGAACCTCAGTTGTTTTAGTCCAACTATTGCTCTTATTGCTACCTCCTACCAGAATGCTCTTCCCAGCAATTTGTCCAGCACTGTGTCCAGCCCTAATCAAATGCCTGCAAGTTCCAAATAAGTAGATACAGAAGTTTAGCCAAATTCTTGGTGCTCGGTCCTACACACTGGACCACAGGGAGACAAGGTCAACCCAGGGGGCCTGGCAGCATCGGGCCAGCCTGGGGTAGGAGTGAATGGACAGCCTGCGTTGGAATCTTAGTTTCTCCACTTGCTTACAGTTGCCGATTTATTTAACCTTGCTGTCTAAAGTTCCTCCTCTAAAAAAAGTTAAATAAATAAAAATAAAATAATAAAGTTCCTCCTTTATAATCAGATGAAATAATGATATTTACTTTATTAATATTATAGGTTTTTCAGGAGGATTAAATGAAGTATTCTAGGCATAGTGCTTAGCAGAGTGGCTTCACCCTAGTAAGAATTCAGATGAACTCAGATTTGGTGGTTGCTCTTATTACGACCACAGTCATGTGTCACTCACTTAACGACAGGGATGCATTCTGAGCAATGCTTTGTTAGGGGGTTTCATCATGTGTGAACATCATAGAGTGCACTTACACAAACCTAGGTGGTGTCGCCTACTGCACACCTGGGCTATAGGGTACAGCCCATTGACCCTGGGCTACAAACCTGTACGCGTGTTACTGTCCTGAACGCTGTAGGCAGTTGTAACACAGTGGGAAGTATCTGTGTATCTAGATGTAGAAAAGGGACAGTAAAAATACAGTACTATACTTTGATGGGACCACTGTCATATTTGCAGCCCATCGTTGACCAAAACATCTTTATGGTGCATGACTGTATTATCATCATCTATTCAAATCAAGTCATATTTGCATGGCTCAGAACTAAAAAAAAAAAAAATCATATTGCCTACTTGCTCTGACTTCTTCTTATAAATTAGGAGATGCTATTTCTCTACTTTTTATAGGTACTGTGAGCGTATGTAAAATTTGGTGGAAAACATGCGTGGCTTTATTATACTTTTACTTCTATAGTCTTTTCAATGAGAGCCCAAATCTTCCCTTGTTACCTTCTGGTTTTGTTTCTTCCCTTGCTGCATGGTGGTGTCTGCTCTCAACAGAGCTGCCGCCGTCTTCAGAGTCCTGCTCAGTCTTATCTGCGGCTGCCCACCTCTCCTTGTTTTATTCCCGTGCCAAGAGGGCTGGCTGGAAAAAGCCGTCCAGGCTGCCAGTCAAAAATGTGAATTAAGTCACCCCCGACCGCTCCGTTAGGTCTGGAGGACGGAACGGGTGAGCAAGACAGCATGATCTGTGCCCCCACACAGCTTAAAGTAGTGAAACAAACCTCAAATTGTTATTTTGAAAAATAATTAAACAGTTAATTAAATTAAAAGAGGGAATTGCTGTGAGGGTAAATTGCAGCCTGTAGCAGGGCAGGGGAGAGGGCCAAACCCATTCCTTGGCCAGCAGCTTGTCTTTCAGCCTCAGCTCAAATGTCACCTCCTCCAAGAAGCCTTCCCTGACTATCTGAGCAAAGCACTCACTCTCTACCCCAAGCCTCATTTTATTTTCTTTATTCTACTTTTCACCAGCTGAAACAACCTTGTTGGTGCAACGTTTACTTGTTTATTGTCTATCTCCCTCTTCAAGAATATAAACTTAATGAACTAAACTTCAGTATATTATTTACTGCTGTATCTCGGACACCTAGAAGAGTGCCCAGCATTTAATACCTGCTAAAAAGATCGTATTGTATAAATGAATGGATGAATGGCCTAACCACTAAGAGAGTCCTGTTCCTTCCAGATCAGAATCTGCTACCTAGTTGTGAATTTCACACATAAGCTAGAGACTGTGGGAAGTGTGATGGACATTGTCAGAATGCCCTTATTCAGTTCAACTGGATTCAATCCAGCACAAATTTACCGATTTATGCTCCAGGCAGAAAACTTTGAACCCAGGACTCAGCAGAGAAAAGTCAAATTTCTACCCTCCTGCTAGTTAGAGCCTAGCCGAGGTGTCAGATACTAAACAGCAGTTTATATTAAAGTAATTAGCATATCTGTCCTGCCAGGTAAAAATTCTCAGCACTCTATTGAAATATCTTGCTTAATCCTCACCACTACCATATATGTTAGAAATAGTTATTATACTCAAAGAACAGAGCAGGTATTTTATCTGACCTGTTTTACTGTTGATTCGTTAGTACCATGCACACTGCCTGGCATAAGTAGATGCTCAATAAATATGTTCAATAATCAATGCGTGTTTGGGAAGGGGAGGATGGTGTTTGGGAGTCTGTAGCAGGGGGGTCTGACCCAGTCAGAAGCCTCCCTGTAGACGTGGCATTTTATTTGAGATGTGAAAAATGAATAGGAATTTGCTTGGCTTTGCCTTGAGAGTGAAAACCTGGGCAGGCTCATCTTGATTGATCTTAAATAAGTTATTTTTCCCCCCTGGGGATTTACTTTCCTTCTAAGCAAAATGAAAACGAATGATAAATCTTCCCCCAAAGGATGTTGTAAAAAACATGCTAAAAGAATTATCAGGGTGGCTTTCTCATAACACTTGGGCTTCAGTGAGAGTGGGCAATGGAAATGGCCCCAGATAGACAAGCCGTTGGGAGGCCCCAAGTCTGCTAGGTGCAAGGCAGGGCAGAAGCAATTGCTCCTGATCTCCCAGGAGGTCAGTCTAAAGAAAGACTTGGAGCAGTTTGGTCTATAGCACAGCACTCAAGAAACTCCTAATTAATTGCTTTTTTTTTTTTTTTTTTTTTTTTTGGTGCTGTTTGATGTCAGCACCTGAAATGTGGAAATCATCTAGGGGAATTTCTTATCTCGGGACTCTGCCAGACTCCAGGGATCTTCTCGCATGCCACCTAAAATGGGTCACCTTTATCTTTCCTTCCTCCTAGGCTTCTAGTTTCCCTTTCACGTCCTCCTTCTACTCTTCGGCCCGCCCTCCAGGGACCTCTGCCATTGCCTTCGAGCATCTCCTCTCCTTATACAGGCAGGGCTCCTCTCCTGGTGACCCTGCTCTTATCTGCGATGGCATTAGGTGTACCAGAGACTAATTCCACTTATGGAGTTAATGACTGCTAACTCTTCACTCCTTATGCCTCCCAGTAAGATAATTGCCTTTTAACAGGAGCTTTTTGCAAATGATGCTTAATGCGAACACGCATATCTCTTAACATTGACCTTTTGGGGCTTTATGACCCCAAAGAATCTTTTCCGGCCCTCTTCCTGCTGTCATGGCCCATATGAAGGTGTATTAAAATAGCTTAGTAGTCTCTTTTGTTTTCTGGAATATGCAATCCTTTAGAGCAGGGGTCCTCAAACTTTTTAAACAGGGGGCCAGTTCACTGTCCCTCAGACCGTTGGAGGGCCGGACTGTAGTTTAAAAAAAACTATGAACAAATTCCTATGCACACTGCATGTATCTTATTTTGAAGTAAAAAAAAACAAACGGGCAAAAACACCCGCGTGTGGCCCGTGGGCCGTAGTGTGAGGACGCCTGCTTTAGATGGTCCTTTAGATACAGGACTTTAGATACAGGATCTTACTGTATCTTACTGTACTTTAGATACAGGATCTTACATCCTGTATCTCCATTACTAAGCCTAATGCCTAATGTATTTACCCAACAAATTGTTGGGTAAAAATCGTAAGGTACATGATTTAGGACAAGGGTATTTGGAAAACGTTCTGTTACCCAGACCTGTCAAGCCAAAGTGTGAAATTAAACACCTTAGTCCAGAGGTTCTCAAACTTTAAAGAAAGAATCACCTTGTTATCCCCGGAGACTGAATGAATTGGCTTAGTGGCAGTGAAATCTGCATTCTTCACAAGCTCATCATGTGATTCCCATGCAGAAACACTGTGTCTCCTTTGGATAAATTATCTCCTCTCAGCCTGTTTTCTCCTCTATAAAATGGGGTTGTTGAGAGAATCAAAGAGGAAAACAGGAAGGGAAAGCATATGCAAACAGTTCGAATGGTACAGTGCAAACTACCTGCATGAGATTCACCCATCTGAGGAAGTTACAAATTTGTTCTTTTTGCCCCTTGCCCATTCTGACTTAGAGCCAGTTGTTTTAAATCTGGATTGGAGAAAACATTTTCAATTGAGGTCAAGAGATACTGGTTGGTTTGGAGTGGCCCATTTGGCACTCGGGCGCTAAAGTTGAAGCATTTCTACTCATGAATTCCATACTGCCTTTGTTCGAATGATCTAGTCCAGCGTATGATAGGCTCAAGTCTACTTCATGCATGCTGTGAAAGACCTTCACAAAAAATTATATTGTGAAGATATCTTCCAGAAGCTTTCACCTGTACGTATTGATATATCCATGTATTATTCATTCATTTAATTAATATTTACTACCTACTTTGTGCCAGGAACTGGGCTAGGCACTGGGAATACAGAAATGAACGGGACATTGATCTCTCCCTCAAGACGTTTGCAATTTCATTGTTTAGATAAGATAGATAATTAGACACAGTGACATACTGTGATTAAAGGCTGATACCACTGTTATAGACAACAGTAATTAAACTTGTGAAGCACTTACAATTTGCTAGACTCTGTATTAAACCCTTTATAGGAACCACCTTATTTTGCCCTCAACAATATTCTTGGAGATTCTACCATGTAATGAGGTAGAATTACATTAGACATGTAATGAGGCTTAGAGATGTTAAGTAAGTTGCCCAAGATCACACAGTAAGTCAATGTCAAAGGCAGGAGTAAGCCCTGGCTGTCTAGCTGCAGTCACCCTTCTTAACCACACCCTGTCTTCGGCTGCTGTCAGGTTGGTGTTTGGCCATAGAAACGCAGAGAAGGCCAACAATAGCAACACTGGTAGTCTGTCAAGTGCCAACAATGTGCCAGATATTTTCTGCTTATTGTCTCATGTCTTTTAAGAGTACATGAGAAAAACCTTGTTTCTCTATCTACAAAACCCATTTTATAGAGGGAGAAAGTGAGGCTCACAGGGGTTAAAGTTGTGTTCATGTCTATCCAATCACAAGAGACTGCACTCAGATTCAAACTTTTAGGGTCAGATTGACCCCAAAGCCCACACTCCTTCTGCTCCGCCTCACCGCTGACCAGAGGTGAGAGGTGAAGTGTCTCCCAGGATGACTCCTCTGGACATGCAATTCTGTCGTGACTCTGCCCTTACCCACATGAACAAACCAGATCACTTCGGCATCATTTAAACAGCATCTTACTAGGGAAGTCCCTAAAATGCTGAGTCCCTGGCTCTAAGGTGGTTATATGACTATCCAGCACTAAATGGCCTGGCTCTGCCAGCAGTTTGTCATCATGTCACAATAGTCCCAGAGTCAGAGAGGTGGCGTATTGGTGGCAGAGCTGATTTACATCATCATGGCCCGGCCTGGCACGACAAGTACTTTGTGTCTTTTCTCTCCTGAGCAGGCCAGCACATCAATCCAATACTAAAGTTAAATATTTGTGTAAAGAAGAGAGAGCCCATAAAGGCTTAAAAATGACTCCATCAGATTTTCAAGGCACATTTTTATTTTAAATTGTATTTAAAAAAAAAAAACCCCACTCAAGGAAATATTGTATTTCTTTTACAGACATTTAAATTAGTTCCTTGTGCCTCTGAATGCAGCACGAAGGACATTCGCCTCTTTCTCTTTATCATATACAATAGTGCCTTTGACAGAACTTATTAATCCCAAACCGAAGCCCTGTGCTCGCTGGCCTTCCATTGACGAGCTTTCCAAAATCACTATGATTTCATGGGTCAGAACCAAACCAATCCCCCGTCCCAAATTCCTTGTATTTGATGACAGGTCATGTCCTTTAATCATCTCAATCTCTCTCCCCCTGTCTCTCTCTCTATCTCTCTGTCTCTCTCTCTCATTTGAAATCTCAGTGAGAGTTTTGGTAAAGTTGTGTAATCCTCGGATCCACTTACTTTTTCCACGTTTTTGTATGCCATCAGGGTTCCCGGGTTGGTGAAGGGTCAGTTCCCTTGGGTCTAGTCTCTATTCTTGCATCGTGGCTTTATATTTGGAGAGTGGATAACTTAAAAGTAAGTTATTGCTTCACTGTTAGAGCTAGCAAGAAAAAAAAAAAAAAAGGCTGCCGTGGAGCACAGAATCTGTCTGTGTTAGCCCTCTGTCACCCACTGCTTTTGGCTTCACCTAAATGATAAATGGTCCTATTGTTTGGGCTTTCGTATTAAAAAAAAAAATAGAACTAAATCTAGATTGAGCAAGGACAGAGACCCATTTCATCTCACTGTACTTTAATATTCCTGAGACCCATGGCATTACGGGTGGCTCCTTTTCACTGCCATCTCTCTCCAGGGCGGAACACTATGCTGTCTTTGTTCCATCTGATCTTTGAGCTAAATAAGAGATGGTCACTTATCCTCAGTACTCCCATATCCTGCTGGATCCCTCTTGCTAAAAGAGAAACTGACCACATGGGAAAAGGTAGAGGTTTCATGCAGAGCATTTCAGCGTGTGTTTACAGGCAGGACTGACTTACTCAGCAAATCCTGCTCGGAGGAGCTTCAGCCAATGAAGAGGCTATATCCCGGCTTGCTTGGGGGCTTCTGAGTTTGAGCTGCATGCAGAAATGTAAGGCAGTGCTTCCTGGCGCTGATGGCAAAATGGGACCCATCTCCAGTTCTTCCTCGGGCTCCCCAGCTTTGCAGATCTGGGAGAGAACCGACATAAACATATTGGTGATGTAGCCAGCTTTAAAGGCCGAGAGAATCCTTATGGATTCGGGAGACTGGTTTTTTATTTAGCTTTTTATTTTTTATTTGGAAGATGAAATGCTTCTCTCGTTACCTGCCTTACATCTTCAGACCTCCGAACACCATCCTCTCTTCCAGCTGCCACACGGAAGGTACAGACCAGAGAGGGAGAGTGTCTGGGTGGGTGGGAAAAGTGGGCTGGTGTCTGACTTCCCGCAGGTTCTGCTGCTGCTGCTGCTGCTGCTGCTCTCTGTAGCTACTAGATGACTGTCGTTCCTGGCAAAAGCATGTATCCGACAGACTTAGATCTGCTTTTAAAATCAGTCTGTCTTGTACGAGGAGAGGGAAGTATTTTCTGAAAAGCACGGTAACGTTGCAAAGGTAATCTCAAAGCTGACACAGCTGATCGGGAAATAATTCAGAATTGTTTTTGCCAGTTTCCCTTGTTTCATTTAACATGCAAACAAGTCATCGGAACTAACGTCAAGAAAACAATTTGTCAGCAGGTGCTGCTCCCTGCATCTATCCGAGCTCTCTGTTTTGCCACTGTCTGTTTGATAACTTGGTGCGTGCCCAAGAAAGCAATTAGCAAAATAGAATTAGCTTAGGACATCGCTGTGGAGTGTTGATTGTTGGATTGGTTCACTTGGAGTCTGTACTTGGGTTTCAGAGCAAGAAGAACACAGGTGACTTTCAGCACTTGTAGGAAATGTGGTTTGTGGGGGTCTTAAGTTAATGCTTTAAAGAGACGGTGAGCTGAGTGGTGTACACAATTCCCAGTTCCTGTTCTTTTGGGGACCTCCTCTGTTGCCTTCTAGCCTAGCACAACATGCATACCTGTGTGTGTGCCTTACAAACATTCTGGTAATTCCCCTTCAGCTAAGCACTGCAGGAGTCAACATTTCTATAGTCAGAAGCTGGTTGTGCACCTTCTGTATGTGATTTGCCTGTTTCTTTGGATTTGGCACATCTTAGAAAAAGAGCAAATTTCAAGAAAAGCAACTGGCTGGACATTTTTCAGCCTTAAGGATTGTACCTACAAACGGTACTTGATTGAAGAGGGCTGAGGGTGGTGAGGTGCTCTGGCTCTACCTCAGGTCCAGCCACACTGTCCCGGAAGCGAGCTGGTGACCAGCCTGTTCTGAAAACCCACGCTCGCTTCTCATCCTCAGAGTAGGAGCCTGGGATCGGGAGCTGTGCATATAAAATGAGAAGCATGTATGATACTATAAGATGATTCTCAATTAGTAGCCCCAGAAAAAGGGGAATAGACATTGGGGGTCATCCTTGAATTGAGACTGAGGGTGGTATTTTTCATGAACATTGATAACTCATAGATTTTATACAATTATATATTTCCCTTGAAAATTTATTAGTGGCTAAAGGAAATGACCCACTGAGAAATCTGTTCTTTCTCATGGAGAGAAACCTAACAAGTGTCTGCATGTATTGAGGGGAAGGGAGAGATGGAAGGGTGTCATGGACTGAAGTTTCCAGGAGAACTTTCCAAATAGCAAAGGCCATATAGGAAGCTGCCCAGATGACTTTTGTATTTCTGTCTGGTCCCTCTGTCCTCTCCTCCCAGTTGAGACTTTGAGAATCGAAAACACTTGGTCCATTCACTGCTGTTTTGTGTATGAATCAAACCAAATCTCCTACATCATATAGACAAAAACAGCACTACAAGAACTTTTTAAACTGATTTTTAAAATCAAATTTAACTGATTTATGCCAACAAAATGGAAACCCCATTTTGCTCAGGTCAAAACAATTTCTGCTTCACCCTTTATCAGCAGGTTTAGGGGTGGGGGTGGGGAGACACGTATTTAAATTTGTTGTAAACCTAATACAGACAGTGTGTCAGGAGATAGCATCTGTCAAACATTAATATAATGGAGCAGCCCCTGGGGCATAATGGAAAAGGCGTGAGTTAGATACCAAGCATTCGTTCCAAGTCACTTAACCGCTCTGTACCCAATCTTACTGATGACATGGAAATAAAAAGACCCACTCCTATGAATGTTGAGAATTAAATGTGATAATTAAATAAAGTTCTTCCTAAAGCTCAGCACATAATAGGTGCTGGTTTTGAGTCCCTAGCCCATGTGTTTTCTTAAATGTTTAAGTTTTCTTTGTTACACTATCTTAAGCAATGGGTGGTTTCTTCAAACATATCACTGAGTCACTGAAAACTCATTATGCTTATTTAAAATTGTCTAAGGAGAAAAACATGTCAGAATGAACCTGAGTTTGTGTTTTGTGTATTTGTGTGTTTATATGGTTAGCCATCATGTCTCCCTGTAGTCCATTCTGGAAAAGTTATGACTGTGAACTTCACATTTTATTTAATTGAAAAAGTGGAGAATGAGTAATTTGTGAATGTCTCTGGGAAAGTCAAATAAATACAAATGACCCAAACAATTTTCATAAGAGTAGTTCTAGGACAAATTTAGGAGCTTCAACAATTTGGGGGCTTCTTATGGGACAGAACCATCCTGCCTGGAAGACTTGGGTGGTCTTCCCAACTTTGTTTTGACATTGAGTTCTCAATGCGGGAAGATCACAGGCTTTGACTCTTAGTTCTGGCACATGTCAGCTGAGGGATGTTGGGTTTATTTAACCTCTTCGAGCCTCAGTTTTCTCATTTGTAAAATATGGATAATGATACTCCATAGGATGGTTGCAAAGAAATATATTCAGGATGCCATACACTGGGTCATAATAATAGGAATAATAATCATCATCATCAGCCTTCACTCATACTGTATTTACTATATCCGGTATCCAAGGCATTAACTAAATACATTATATGTTGTAACACATTTGTATATAGGGTAAATTAACAATGTGTGGTTCACAAATATTAGTTCTTTTTTCTTCCCCTCTCTCACTCTTAGCTCTCAAGCCTATTTCTTCACCCATCAGATGGGGATTTGGTGGCTTTCTCCATAAAGCAGTCAGAATGATTTTTAAAAATATGATCACCCCACCCCCTCAAACAAACGCACAGTCACATTTGAAAGCTCTCAATGGTTTCCCATGGCCTTCAAGGCCCTGTGTGTTCTGACTCTTGCCTGGCTTTCCTGCCTGCCCTCAGATATACTCCACCTTGCCTGACCTCCAGACACGCTGGCCTTCTTTGGTTCCTCAACATGTCCCCTCCAGCCATGGACTTTTAGGATGCTCGTCTCTGCCCTCTGCCCCTGTTGCCTTGACTCCGGTCTTCAACTCTCAGCTCAAGCTGAGAAGCCATCCCTGACCCTCAGCTGCTCACAGCTCTTGAAGAACCGGGTTTCTTTACTTCAGAGCACTTATCCTAGTTTGTCATTGTGAATCAGTGGGTGGGACTGTTTGGTTAATATCTGTCTCCCTGCTCCATTGAAAGCTGCATGGTAGCAGGACCCACGTGTAATTTTGCTCTCTGTTGCAACTCCAAGCACTGGGAGCTAATAGGCGCTCAATAAATTTTTGTCATTTTTGTTGAATGAAAGATGGCAAATACCGAGGCTGTTGTACGGATACATTTTAAAACCGTATGTGAAAAACATTCTGAAAAAATATTCACCCCTACAAGAAATCAAGTTGTTTTAATCATTGTGAATTGGGGAGCTTTCTGTGGCCATACTCTAAGGGACTAGTTTTACCACAATGCTCTCTTTTCAGATTTGAAATAAGAGGGCACAACCAGAAACAAGGGCAACCAAATAATGCTGATGTATAATTAGCATTTTGAGAAGACAATTGGACTGGCTTTTCTTCTTTGTGGACCTCATTTAGGGGGAACATAACTCCCCCCATGCTTGGGAGGGGAGGATTCATGCACAAAAATGGTATCTAAATTGCAAGAACAAAATCCTAATCACAGCCCAAAACATAAAATAAAATAAAACAAACCATTCGAGACAGGACAGTGGGGAAGCAAAAACCCACAGCAATGAGAAAGTCAGTGAAGTACAAGGAACCTTGCCTGATACTTTCCAGTGGACATAATTTGGCAGCAGACACTGGAGGACCTTTTTCGGTTATCTAAAAAATCAGTAGGGACACTTGCTTTTCCTAAAGGGACAAGGGTAATGTGCCTTGCCGTGTGCTCTTTCCTTTCCCTAAATCTTGTCTGTCTCACTTCCACGCTGCAAACCCCTACTCCTCCTTGAGAACTCAGCTCAAGTCAAGTCTTTCTAGGAAGACTTCTTCAGCAACTCCAAAAATGGAGTTGTTATGATGAGTCACACAAGCCACAGTAGCAGTGGGAAGAAGAAATGGGAAGCAGGAGCAGCTTCAGCACACGAAGCCTGTGAGCTGAGGGCCGTGCCTGGACCATCTCGTGGGCTCCCGGCAGCAGTCTCTCTTGCTGAACGCCATCCCCTGCGAGTTAGAGATGAGGAAAGGGACTCAGACACAACTTGCCCAGAGCTACAGTTAGTAAAGCAGCAGAGCCAAGACTCAAGTCCAAACTTATCTGAATCTAAAAGCCAGTGCTCTTAAACTTCTCACTGCACTGCACACTATCTGCTCAGTGTCAGAGTGAGGACACCCTTCAGCTCACATGGAAACAGTCTGTTTGTTGTCTGTCTCCTGGGGTGGCCAGGAGCCACTGGGGCACAGGATTCTGTCCTATTCTTCTTCAGTCCTTGCGCCCTGCTTTTAGCACAGAGCTTGACTCAGAGTAGACGCTCACTCAGTAAATCCTTCTCAAATGAAGGACTGAATGGGAGAGTGAATGAACAAACTCACCCATATTCTGTCAATTCATGCTCCTGCAAGAAGAGGAAACATCTCGAAGCAGAATATCTTTGAATGACACCCCAAAGCAGGCTTGCTGGAAGTCTACACACACACACACACACACACACACACACACACACACACACACACAAACACACACACAATGGAAAAATGCACATTTTTTCTAACTCTTTATTATATCATAAAGGATTAGAAGCCATGCAATCTGGTTCCAGGGTGCATGCTAAGAATGGATTCATTGCTATCTTTGGGGCCTTTTTCACATTTACGGAATTCTTATCTTTCATAATTTTAGAATTCTCTTCTCAGTCCCTTCCACAGATTTAGAACCAGCCCACTCTTTGTAGCCCACATCGTGTGCACTCCGCCCCGCAGCTCTCCCTGACTACTCATTTTCTCCTCCAGCTCCTGCATCTTACACATGCACACCTACCTTTGAAGTTTTTCCCAAAAAACACATTCTGTTTCTCTGTAACATGGAAACAGTAATACATATTGCCTCAAGGGGTTATTGTAAAGATTGAGACAAAATCTTACATGGTTTGATATTGCTTTATGTCTGAAATAGACTCCTCAAATTTTACGTGCAGTGGCTTGAACAGTCCCTGCTGTCCTCTAAGGCCACGCTTCCGCTTTGAGCTGAACACCACGTCCTCCCCGCTATTCAAGCGCACCGCGCCGGATCTGGTTCCCGCTCCGTCAGGGCCAAGTTTTCCTCGCTACGGGATCATGATCTGCAGCCCGCAAACATGCTGGAAATCATCTCCTCTGAAGCCCTGATCTCACGGGCCTGTATCTTCCTTCAGCCACCGCCGTAGTCCCCGCTCCCCTTTTCAGGCGAATGCCTGGACAGAGTCCTCTGCGCTCGCTGTCGCCACCGCCTCTCCCCTGATTTGCTCTTTCCATCACGCCACCAAAGTCGCTCTTGCGAGAGTCACCGGTGACCCCCAGAGCGCCAAGCCCAGTCATCCCCTGCCAGGTCTCCTGTCACCACAGCTCTCAGCAGTGCTAACACAGACGACTGCCGCTTCCTGAAGGGGTGTCCTGTCTTGGCCACGAGGCCACCCTTGCTCGGTGTTCCCTTCTCCCTCGCTGGCCAGCCCTTCTCAGACGCCCCTGCTGGCTCCGGGCCATCCTCCTGAGCTGGAAATGTTGGAGCCCAGGGCTCAGCCCTCTGCTTAACCTGCATTTGCTCCCAGGTGACCTCCCTCGCCCCCATGGTCTTAAACATCATCTATTTAATTTACAACTTCAGCTCTGACCTCTCACCTAAAATGCAGGCTCGTACATCCGGCTGCCCACCCAACACTTCCACTTGGATGCAGAGTCGAGATCTCCAAACAGAGCTCCCGACTCCCTTCCTAAAAAGACCACGTTTGTCCAGCGTTCTCCTTCTCCACCTCAGGGAGTAAGGCAGAACGCCATGCTTCTCGCCACTCAAGCCAAAAACCTTGGCGTCATCTCCATTCCCCTCCTTCTCTCAAATCCTTCTTCCGACTCTGTGATAAATCCTCCGGGCTTAACCTCCTAAAAATATCCAGAATCCAATCACATCTTATCACATCATCACTCAAATGTTTCTTCATCAGGGAAGCCTTTCCTGGTCTTCCTATCTAAAATCTCACACACACATACTCACTTCCTCTGCCTCAAGCTCTTCCCCCCCTCCCAGTTACTTTTACTTTTTAAATTTTTCCTTCATAGCACTCATGTTAATGTTTACCTGACCTGTGATGAATCCATTTACTTATTTGTTGCCCATCCTCTCCCACGGTAGCAGGTAAGCCACGTGAGAGCAGAGGCTTTCTCTGTCCTGCCCATCCCCGTGTCTCTGGTAGCCAGAGAAGTTTCTAGTGCTTGGTGAGCATGTAGTATCTGTGGATTGAATGAATGAATGGATGGATGTACGAATGAATGATTAGCGGAAGTCTTAGTAATAAAGTGGGAAAAGGGGGCTCTGAAACCAGACAAACCGGAGTTCCAATCTCAGCACTCATACCTATTGGATGATCCTGATGATCCATTACCTGTTGGATGACCTTCCATCACTCAGCTGGTACATCTCCTTCTCTGATAGTAATATGTCAAAGTATTGCTACAAGGGTGAAAAAAATAATGTTGTAGCATCAAGGCTGTGAATAATCAGTGAATGGGACATCCTATTCTTTGTTTTTGTATCTCCCACTGCCATGGTGACAGTCACAAGTAAGCATTAGCAGTCCCATGTTGATGGGATTTGTTTTGCCTGCCTACACAGCTAGCACTGACTATAAGCCCCTTATGTGTCAGGCCCTGTGCTAAGCATGTGATAGTCACTGCCCCACATAAATCTCACAAAAGTGTCACAAGATAAGTACTATCCATTTTCCTCATTGTACATATAGGGAAACAAGGCACAGAATGGTTTAGTAACTTATCTAGAACCACAGAGCTAAAATGTGGTCGATCAGGGTTTGTACCCAGACTGACTCTAGAGTTCAGCCTCTCACCTGCCCCACAGTACTGCTCGCGGCATTTCAAGCATTGTTCTCAGCATGTCGGCCATTAAAAGATGAAACAGACTCATCCCTGTTTTAAGAAGCGGCAGTCCAGCCGGAGAGAGAAAGGCGTATGCACACAACTCTTAGCAGTAGGTTTGAACCCTGGCTATGATTGAGAGTGACCTGGAGCAGAGACACATGTCTGCATCCCCACAGCCCACTGAATCAGATTCCCTAGAAGTGGGTCCCAGGAATCCTGGTTTTGAAGCTTCCCCAGGTGAATCTTACGTGCAGTCGGAGGTGGGAACTTAACAAGAGTCAGGGTAGAGGAATGTGCTAAAAGCTCAAGGGAAGGGTTCTGGGGAGAACAAGATTGATCATCTGCATCCTTCTGAAATGACAGAGTAAATCCTGCAGCTGAAAAAAGGTTGCTTTGGGTCAAGGCCTCTGATGTCTGCCAGAAAAGTGGCTGTCCCGAGAAGAATCAAGGTCACTGTCATCCACTTACGCATTCAATGGAACTCTGCTGAGCATTTGTTTGCTTCTAGGTAGCTGTGAATTTGCTTCAGGAGCCCATATTCAGGTATTGGCTAAATCATGTGCCTAATATGCAGAAAGTCATTCAATTTCTTGGGCTTTAATTTTGCCAGCTGTGAAAGGGGGAAAGTTATACATATATCAAAGAGTTGCTTTGGTGGGTAAATGTGATAATTCATGCCATGTATATAGTATAGTAGCCAGTGCAAATTAAGAACTCAGTAAAAGTTAGCTGTTGTTATTAATACTCTGCATTTTAGTAGAGGCCTCAGAAATCAGCTCTTGGCCTGTGTACTTTGATATGATATGGTTATGGGAAGAACCCGGGGCCGGTAGTCCAGAGACACTTAGATTCTAGTCCTCTTCTGACATTGATGTCCCTTGGGAAATTGGTTAATCCTGATATGCCTCAGAGTCAAATGGGAATATAATAAAACCTGGTGATGTTGGTGCCAGAGTAAGTGATTATGTGCTTTGTGAAGTCTGTCCCCCTCTTGAATCTTCCCATATTAAATCAGAAGTTGGGAATGGTAACCCACGTTTGGGAGTTCCTAATAAGATCCATAAGGAACTCAGCAGCTGATAGGAAATAGGGAGGAGAGGAATTCATGTTTAATGGAAACCAAATGGGCACCAGGCACTCTCCTTGTGTTAGCATGTGGAGATAATTACAGCAATGCTACCTGGTATTAGCTACACTTCACGGGTGGAAAAACTGAGGGAGGATTGTTGAGATGAAATAGTTAATGAAAAATGCCTTTGGCTTTGGAGTCAGATAAATGACAGCTGCAATTATAACTTAAAGTTATTTATCCTCTGAATATCTGGGGTTTTTTTTCAACTTTAAAATGGAAGTAATGTGCTTCCTTTTCGTGTTTATTATAAGTATTAAAGACATTGAATGGAATGTGCCTGGTAGCCACCTAGTATAGGGTTCCTGTGCTTACCCTGACAGTGTCTTTGTCCAGGACTTACCAGTGGTGACACCAAGCTTGTCCCATTGCAAATGCTGGCTTCCTCCCTCTTCACTGTGTTCCCATCAAGAAAAGCTCCTGTTTCTAATTTTTTGATTCTTTCAGCCTACAATCACCTTTGCTCGTGTTTGCCTGCAACATACACTGGTCAATGCCGTTTTGATTTGTGTTTCAGGATCCATTTTTTGTCTTTGGTACTTGTGCCCCAAGGCAATTGCTTCATTTTGACTCAATTTTATAAATCTAATAGAAAAATCACCGGCAGTGAAATCATTGCCATCGTTAGAGAGACTGGCCCATTAGTTTTCTGAGTCATGGTTTCTTCACTGGCAGATTGAGCTGGGAGAAAAGATGGGCTGAAAGGGCCAAGGCCTTTATCTTCACAAGTGTCTGCAAAAGCACAGTTAGTAGGAAAAGCAAACAGGAGGCAAATAAACGAATGACTTCAAAGATGCATATGGAACCCTGCTCCGGATCTTATTGTTGATACATGGAGTGACACTTTTGGGAAAATTTTAGAGGCAAATTCAGGAGTCAGTGAACCTCCTTGCAAGAGAAGTTATTCATGTATTTATTCATTTATTCAAAAAATGCACACAGACGTAAAGAACATCTCTATTATGTGTCAGATATCAGCTGGGTGATGATGGGTTCACAGGTGGTAAAAATAGATGTGGTTCCTGCAGGCATGGAAGACAAATTAATCTAATAGATGAATGTGCACTGTGACAAATGCTGCAATGGAGAGGAGATGGCATTAGCACAAGGTGTAATGGAGTTTTGCTATGCACAGGAAGGTCAGGATGGCTTCCCTAAGGAAGTGTCTCTTGAGCTGAGACCTGAAGGATGAATAGAGCTTAACTAGGCAGAACAAGAAAGAGGATTTTTCAGGCGAAGGAGAGCATGTTTCCAAGGTCTAGTCTCCAGCAGGCCACAGTGGATACAAGATCCTGGAGAAAAGCCAGTGTGAATGGGGCACAGATACCAAGAAGGGGCACGGTGGAAAAATGAGGCCATAGAGAGTCATAACCCTGCGTGACTCTACAATATAAATTATGGAGTTTCATCTTAAACAGAAGAGCAGCTCGAAATTATTGAAGGGTATAAATTTTGGAAAAAATTGATCATATTTTTCATACCATATTGTGATTCGAGATGATATTTCTGACTGCTGTGGGACTAGATTAGGGGGCTAAGAGTGGGTGGGCATACAGTCATGCGTTGCTTAATGACAGGGTTACATTCTGAGAAATGTGACATTAGGTGATCTCGACATTGTGTGAACATCATAGAGTGCACTTCCACAAACCTGGGTGGTACAGCCTACTACGCACCTGGGCTGTATGGTACGGCCTGTTGCTTGTAGGCTGCAAACCTGCACAGCATGTTACTGACCTGAATACTGTAGGCAGTTGTGACACAATGGTACGTATTTGTGTATCTAAACATAGAAAAGGTGCAGTAAAAATATGGCATGAAAATATTATAGGACCACTATCATATGTGCTGTCCATCATTGACCAAAATGTCATTATGCGGTACATGACTGTTTTTTTGTTTTGTTTTGTTTTTGAGATGAGGTCTCATTCTGTTACCAAGGCTGGAGTGCAGTGGTGTGATCATAGCTCACTGCAGCCTAGGACTCCTGGGCTCAAGTGATCCTCCTGCCTCAGCCTCCCAAGTAGCTGGGACTATATAGGCAATGCCACCATGCCCAGCTAAATTTTTTATCTTTTTTTTGTAGAAATGTAGTCTTACTGTTTTCCAGGCTGGTCTCGAACTCCTGGCCTCAAGTAATTCTCCCACCTCAGCCTCCCAAAATGCTGGGATAACAGATGTGAGCCACTGCACCCAGCCACATAACTGTATTTTAGGGAGAGGGACACATAAATTGAAATATGTGGTCTCTAAAAACAGTCCTTACTGTAGCATTACAGTAGACTTGTAGATGGCTGTATGTATGCCCCAAATTCCTGAATGTCTGTTTGTGATTATATCTGAATAGAACAGTCTTATGAACATGAAAACCTGTCCATTGTCTTGACATACAGACAACAAAATTTTTATTCTCAATGAGCAATGGCAGGGACACACTATGGTCTGTTTGGAAGAGGCAGTAAACATTCCAGGCATAGGAGCGAGTTGCTCTTCCAGACACAGCACTTGCAAAGCATGATATTTAGAAGAAGAAGAAAGGCTGTCTTAGGACAGAACCACTAAGAATGTTTTCATATCATGTTTATTCAGCAAGATATAGCTGCTGCGTCAAAGCCTCTAGATAGAATTGTACGTATGCTCAGCTATGTATATTCATATATAAACAGCAAGGTGACCCTCTAGAGGGAGAGTGGACCAAAAGGCAGCCTTATAAGTGAAGGTTAGGAAGCCATGTCTACCTTAATTGATAATCCCTCTTTTCATGGTCCTATAATGCTTCTTTACTCTTTGCTCCAATTGTCAAGCCAAATACCTATTGTAGGTGGCCCTACAGGAGGTCAGCCAGGAGCAGGAAGTCACAGCATAAACAAAGGACAACAGATTGGAATAAGAATAGGGGGATAATATAATATGACCACAAATCATTGCTCCACTTCCACCGATCCAAGCTATCTAGTATATTCGGCAACCTAGAAATAAAGCAAACAAGCTGCAAGGTAGTAGGTAGTCAAACTGTGTAAATGTTCAAACCAGAGCCCCGCCAAGGGCTTTCCATTTTACTCTGAAAATCTGAGTCTTTCCATAGCCTGTAAGGCCCCTAGGTGATTCGTACCCTCTTATCTCCCCTGACTCTCCTCTTCCAGCCCCCCTGGCCTCCTTGCTATTCCCCAAACATGCCAGGCGTGTTCTCTCTCCAGGGCCCTTGCGCTCCTTGCTGCCTGTGTCTGGATGTGCTTCCCTCTGCCACAGGCTTCTTGCCCTCCCATCTTTTATGTCTTTGCACAGGGTCATCCTTCCCGCCCACCTTGTCACCTCCCTGTCACTCCCCTGTCATCCTACTCTGGAGATGTTCTTACCACTTGAAGTGGCACATATCTATCATTCGTTTCCCTTCGCTAGACCGTAAGCTCCATGAGAGCAGGTACTCTGTGCCTTTGCTCATCACTGCCTCTGCATGCAGGAAGTGGGCGACATTAATATATCTTTGTTAAATAAACGAATTAACAGTCATCATGGTTAGCAGCAGCAGGAGGCAAGTGGAGTTATCACTCCACCTAAAGTTTTTTGTCTCCCTTCTTGTGGGACAGCAGCTTCCAAAGGTTAGCTAGCAGACATAAAAGAATTACCTACAGTGCTTTGTTTAAAATGCAGATTTGAGGACTCACACATGCCTCCTAATTCTGAATCAATAAATCCTGATCAAAGGCCAAGAATTTCCATTTTTCAAGAAGTACCCCAGTACCTTTTAAGGAGGGAACCCCAAGTGCAATACTTCAAGAAACGTTGTCCCTGAATGACAAAGTGAAAAAAAAAGGAGTGACACCCTTGAAGTGTGCATGGTTTCTTTCCTCCCTTCATGTCTAGTCCGGGGTGCAGATCCTCTAGGCTTAGCTGCAGGGAGCGATGATGGTGGAGAGGAGGGGTCAGGTGTGCTGCTCGGAATGTCCTGATCTCTCAGGCTCCGCTGGCGCATGCACGGCTGCACACCTGCTAAAGGAAGGGCCTCAGAGGTCAACTCAGAGCAAAAGGGCAACGTGAATTTCTTCCCTGAACTGTGCACAGTGCAGTTTTCTGAATGGCTGCTGCAACCTGTGAGTAGGGAGGGCACCCACTGCGCCTTGGCAATTCTCATCGAATTGGACAGTGGCGTTGGAAGAGACATTGAAGCCCTTTTGTAGACCCCACTTGTCGTCTTGCAGAGTGATTAAGGGAACTTCCCAAAACCACACAGCTCGTTAGTGTAAACAGCTGGGACTGAACCCCAGTCTGTGGACGTCACTGTGGTGTTTTGGCCTCTGTACTTCCGTGGAAAGTAGCTTGCCTGTCCCTGGCAGTCCTGTGAATACCTTGACGCTCACATCACGGCCCCCCGCCCAACCTGGCCATAGGAAAACTGTCTTCCGAGAAACCAGTCCCTGGTGCCAAAAAGGTTGGGGATGGCTGCCTTAGAACAGATGGCTGACCTGAGTGGTAACTCTTCTTAGATGGAGAAAAACCCTCAAGGATACACTGTAAAGCATCGACTTCCCTTCTTGTCTTGCTAAGCCCTCAGGAGAGAACTAGCTTCAAGGTACTTTCAAATGCCTGAGCAAGGCGTGTGTAATGGTACTATTATTTTACAGGTTTTTGAAAGGAAGCTCATCTTTCCTTAAAATTGGCTCTATTCATACGCAGAATCAGCTGAAAACACTCTTATCTGTTATTAAGCCTTCAGGAATGTTCTCTTAAGTGCTACCTTCCTCACACTGGGTGTCTAACAAGGTAATCCAGGGCCAGGGTGTATATTACACGTTTCCCCACGTTGTGCCTCTGAAACACCACTAAGGAAGGGGCCAACCCTGACTGTTTATTGCTCAGGGCTGGGGAGACGGGACAGATATTATCTGAACTGGTCCTCCTACAATTTCTCCTACTCCACTCTCAAACACGACATTGTGCCAACCCACATTTTTCCCTGTCCAACTGACCCAGGCTAGGCTTGCTCTGTCTGCTGGGAACACCCTCCTCCACATTCACTTCATTTGCAGTCGCTTCTAGTCTTCTGTTGGGAAATTGTATTTTTAGCTCTGATTCAGATAAATTCAAGCTGAGATGATAAATGAAAATGATCGTATAGGTGAAGCAGTGGCCAAGGCTTTAGTTGCGATTCTCTATTGATCCTCAGAGATGCTCTAGGCAACACAAAATTATTTATTTCATACAGCATTATCAGATCATAGCACAGACCTCAGAGAATTGATTAAAGTTTGAGGTGCCCGGCGATACCCAACGTTCATTGAAAGAACCCCTTGCCCAGCAAGACCTGATTTTATGACATGGAAGAAGAAAGGCATCTTCCACTCCATACATTTTCGGTTTTCAAAGCTTGCAACTTAACAGGGGAAGCAAATGAAGTAAGGTATGTGAAAACCTCTGGAACAGTGCCTGGGACTCACCAGAGACCCCATAAATGTTTGCTGCATTCCGTCCTCCCACCCGCCTTTGTCTGGAGACAGAGTTTAGTGTTGGCCCATTTATTAAATATTACTTGAGCACCTACTATGTGTTGTGCATGCTTCTAGGCACGGAGTATACCTCTGGTTGGGGGAAACAGTTGATGCATCAGGACAAACATTAGATCCACATTAAGGTGGGAACTACAATAAAACAAGATATGAACAAGAGGGTTCGGCCGAAATTGAAACGATGATGACCTTGCCTATGTTTAGCTGCAGAAATTCCCTCCAAATTGGCCCTTCTGCACACGGGCTCCTTGGTAGCCCTCCGAGCAGTCACAGCTCACTGGGCAAGTGTTTCTCAGGCCCCAGTTGCTGATCCCTCTTTTCCCATCTTGTGCTCCAATTCTGCACAGAATGGTGGGCAGACGCGTTATCCTTTGCAGAAGTAAAGCCCCTGGGACCGGAGTCTGCAGACTCCAGGGACAGCATTGGTTCATTCAAATGTCTTCGAAGCCTCTGTGATGTACCAGGCAGAGGTCAGGCTCTGGGGACATTTCAATCAAACAAAGCAGCCACTGCCCCTGGCCTGATGGCGCTTGCATACTCGTGGGGGAAACGGCCACAGGAAACATTGAATAGTGACGAGGACTGAGAAGAAAATAAAAATAGGATACATACAATAGAGGGATGACACGGTGGTCAGAGAAGGCCTGTCTGAAGAGGCACAGGTGAGTTGAGGCTTGACTGCTGGGAGGGAGCCAGCCAGGCCGAGAACCCAGGGAATGGCACCCCAGGGAATGGCACCCCAGGGAATGGCACCCTAGGGAATGACACCCCAGGGAATGGCACCCCAGGGAATGGCACCTTAGGGAATGACACCCCAGGGAATGGCACCCCAGGGAATGACACCCCAGGGAATGGCACCCCAGGCAGAGGGCCTGTGAGCACAAAGGCCTGGGGGCTGGAGCCATGTGACGTAGCACGCAAGGAGTGCAGAGCTCTGCGTGTCATAATGTATTCTTTTGTGGAAGGGTTTGCAGCTTTGTTTAAAAATCTTTTAAATCCTCTCAACTATTTAAACCCTTATTCTTATTCCTAATTATATCTTTTAAAGGAGCAGTGGATCTTAGTAATTTAAAAAACTTGGATTCTGGAGGCAATGTACTTAATTCTGTGAGGCAACAATCTGGCCCTAGAGTCAGACTGCCCGGACCGGATCCTGGAGTTTCTACCTAGTAGCTGAGTGGCTCTCAGCCATTTACTGAATCTTAACTGTGCCTTGTTTGCCGTGAGAGGGGGACAGGAATAGTCTTATTTCATGGGACTCTTCTGGTGATAAATTAAGATAGCGAACATAATGTGCTTACCAGCACATGGTAAGTACGTAAAGCTGTTGGCTGTTAAAATCCCTTCATCATTTCCTCTAGAAGTTCACTCTCTTGATCAGTGCTGCCATCCTCCTTTTATCCCACCCAGCACTCACTGAACACATGTCTAAACATAAAGTAGAAAATAGTGCCCTAAAAGCTTTATGATTTGGGTGTCATTGTAATCCTTGAAAGTTTTTCGATGTAATTTAATAGAGGCAGGCCTCATAAAATCCTCATTAAATTGGGTCTAGGCTCTGGAGAATGCTTTCCCCAGGGGAGATAATTTGGGCTGTAATCTAGTGTTCCTCCATCCCTCTCTCTTTCTCCTTTCCCTGCTTTTTCCTAGCATTTATCACCACCGGTCATGTTGCGCATTTGTCTGTTTTTCTGCTAAACCTGTAAGAATGGGAACAAGGACCTAGCTTGTTCAATAAACCATCCCTAATTCCCTCTGAGAGTGTTCAAATAATGGAGCTCGAGACATACTTGTTGACTGAATTATGTCTCTACACACCCCTAAAAATATACCAGGTTTGCTAATGGGTCAAAGAACCTCGGGTCTAAAAATATCCCGTAGCACAATCTGAGTTGCCAGCTTCTCAGTGACCCAGGAGAGCAATGACTCTCTGACAGGACCCGATCCAGTAAATACTAAGTATTGCATTCATTTCTTATCCCCTCAACAAATGTTTATTAGGCCCTGACTTCATGCCAGGCAGTGTGTTAGATGCTGGCATACAACGGTGAATGGAACAGAGTCCCTGCCCTCAGGAGATTAGAGTCTCGTAATTAATCTCTCTAATTCTTACAAAAAGCACCTCATTACCAGACTTTGCAAAATATCCTTCTTTCATGTGAATCTGAAGATTAGAACCTAGACAATAAATAACCCTTCTGGCAAGGCGTCTGTGAGTGGGCCGTCAGGAAATGCTGTTCCCAGCCTGACTCATCCCTCCTCACACCACTCGTAAAGTACTGGTGGCTCTCAGTGCAGATGGCACCCATGGACACTTCCCGTGACACACAGTGGCTCCTCTCTCACTCAGCACATACGTGCACACACACACACACACACACACACACACAACCCAATATAAACTCTCATCCAGCACCAAAATGAATGTGTTAGAGGGCAAAGAACCTGAACACATAAATATGTATTCAAACATATATGCATTCATACATATATACATACATACATGTGTATCTGTCTCCCAGATTCAGGGATAAGTGTCCATCCTACTTGCTTGTCTAATAGTTTACTCACATCGAGCTCAGTTTCCTCTTGGATTGTGATGTCAGAAGTCACTTTGTCTTTAGTCCTGCCTGATTTTAATGCTGGTTACCTAAATGAGCTCAAGGCATAGTCTCTTTTAGGCCATCGATCCCGCAGCCCCGTTATTGTGATTTACCTACTTTAGGCAAACATGGATATCTTCGTCCTGAAGAAATGGTAGGTTCCTTGAAGAGTCGTGTACTGGCATGGTCAGGCTCTCAAGTTAAACTGCCTGGGCTCACCCGGCTCTACCGCATTGTAACTTGGGTGAAGTTACTTAACCTTACTGGCACGTGGTTTGCTCCTCTATAAAACCGAGTCACAATAATACTTTAATAGGGTCGATATGGAATTTAATGAGTAATTCACAGTGTGGTTAGCAAACTGCTTGATAATATTTGCTGATGTTCTTTCTAATACTTACCCTCCATCGCATCTACCACTCACTAGACATAAAGTAAGCTATCACCAAATTGTTACTGATTCCAAAAAAAAAAAAGGCTTCCTAATATTATGACTGTATTTAATGGATTTTAAGAACAAGGTTGATCCTCCAAAAGCATAAAATTAACCACATTTTATCCCCTAAAATGTTAATATAGAAAACTAAAATGCTAAGAAAATCCACTGGGCAGAAGCAACAATTACTAAAACACTTTGTGAAGTGATTCAGCACTATTATATCTTCGTGGCACCAAATAACCAGGTAGAAATAAAAATTTTAATGAATTATCTTAACATCAAACTATTCTTTTTTCTTCAGTTTTCATCAAGACATTTGAGGGTTCTATAAAGACAATCTCTAGGTCGGTCGGTGAGGAATTTTATTTTTCCTAAGACTTTTCTTAACTATTTTTCTCTGTTCCTATTCTCTCCTATTTCAAACTAAACTTTTTGGCAGTATGTAAATGACTTCCTAATAAATCATTTACTTACTGCCACTCACAGACGTGTTGCCAGAAAGTCTATTTCTTGGTCAAGCTAAGCCCAAAGATTAATTAGCCAAGTAAAATCAGTCTTTCTGGTTTTCCTGAGCTCAAAGCCTTGAGAATTTATTAATTAGAGAGTTGTTTTAACAGAAGAGAAAGAGATTCACAGAGAATTACCTGACTTTGGTTTGTCCTTTCTTCCAGGAATTATATTAAATGAGCTGAGTTCAGAGTTTGCTACTCCTAAAGTTTTATCTGATCATGGTGGTAGGAAGTATGCTTGCTCTTTTTCCTCTTTTTCTCTCGCCTCCTTCCCTGTGTCCCTCCCTCTCCCTGCCATTATTGATTACCAAGGGGTTTGTTTAAAAACAAGTTATAGTCATCAGAAGTCTTCCTTATCATACCTGGTTCCTTGGTTCCTGAAGTTCATTTGAGGTAGTAACATGGAATATTTTGTTAGCATTTTGGCCTTGAGAAATTAATGGAAACATTCTAAGCCTTAGCTATCTCATCCATAAGGTATGGATTACAATAGGATTTAATTCAGAGTGTTGATGTGAGAAATAAATGAGATAATCCAACACATTGGCTGGCATGAATATGAGATCAATATATGTTAAATCATTATTATTACAAGAAATTGGTAATAGTTCTGTAAGAAGAACGGGAGTATAAACAAAGGAAAAATGTATGAATTTTAAACTTTATTTACTCTATTTCCTTTTAAATAAAAAATAAACAAAGAGGATTCATTCCTAAGAAATGACATTTAGAAGAGCAGTAGTGGGAGAGATTGAGACTAACTAAGGCCCTTCAATTGCCATTCCCTTATATATTCCACAAATAAATAATGAATAGCTACTATGTGTCATAGATTGTTTTAGATGCTGGCAAAATGGTAATGAGTAAAATAGACAATAAAAAGAAAAAGGTTTTAATGAACTTTGGTTAGCTATAAGAATTGTGAAAAAAAATAATGCAGGACGGTGTGATAACGAAAGATTGGGCAGCCATTGC
>VSMF01136357.1:0-11454 GCA_008750915.1 Microcebus jonahi | reverse complement strand
TTTTTTTGAGACAGAGTCTCGCTTGTTGCCCAGGCTAGAGTGAGTGCCATGGCGTCAGCCTAGCTCACAGCAACCTCAATCTCCTGGGCTCGAGTGATCCTTCTGCCTCAGCCTCCCGAGTAGCTGGGACTACAGGCATGCGCCACCATGCCCGGCTAATTTTTTATATATATATCAGTTGGCCAATTAGTTTCTTTCTATTTATAGTAGAGACGGGGTCTCGCTCTTGCTCAGGCTGGTTTTGAACTCCTGACCTTGAGCAATCCGCCCGCCTCGGCCTCCCAAGAGCTAGGATTACAGGCGTGAGCCACAGCGCCCGGCCTTCTGCTATATTTTATAGATGAACAAAGTGAAACTTGATGACTTGCCCAAGGAAACACAGCTATTAAGTACTAGAACTAGGATTTCAACCCAATTCTGTCTGATTCCAAAGGCTGTGTTCTTTTTTCTTTTTGATGAATTATTTATATAAAAGGTAATAAAGAATAATAAAACAAATACCCATCACTCAGCTGAAGAAATAAAATATTACCAGTTGACACTCCCTTCCCATTTTATTGTCCTCTTTTTCCCTCAGAAGTAATCATCTACTTTCCTGAGTTTCAGTCTGTGCTCTTAACCACTGAGCTATACAGCTGCATTTATTAAGTGCCATATGATTTCCTTTGAGCTAGGGATTCAAAAATGAACAACATGGTATGTTCTCTGCCCTTGAGGATTTTCCTGTGGGTGACAGTGAAATACTTGTTCTTTAATCTTTCTGGTGATGCTCAGTGGCTGGTTGGAAATGTCATACTTTCATCAAGGAGGTCTAAGAAGTCCTTCAGAAGATCACTGGTGATATGCTAGAAGGTTGCCTAGGTATCACACAGGTGAAACACTGTCTTAAGAATACATACTACTTAGCTGGATCACTGATTATTAATTTATGTTTACAGACATCTGGGAGAAATAGATACCTTTCTTTCTTTTCTTCCCTTCCCTTCTCTTCCCCTTCTTCCCCTCCCTTCTTCCTCCTCCCTCCTCCTCCTCCCTTCCTCATTTTTAAATTATATGATTGAACATAGCACCTGATCCATGTGTTTATGGAAATTTTGTCTTATTTAATACATTTTTTGTATTATCCCCACATAGTATCTAAGACTAAACTTTGTACTTATAAGACAATCAGGTAAATAATTATCAAATGAACTAATAGTAGGAGTCTGCACAAAAAAGATAGGCCGTATAGAAGCGTATATTAATACTTTGTATGTTCTTCTAATGTTTTTCCTAGTTTGATCCAGGCAGAATGCAGATGTATCTGGGTAGAACTACTAGTGATCTTGGGTAGAAGATCTATTATAGTGTTTCTCAGGGTTTTTTAAAGCTATAACTTAACTTTCATGCCCTCTGACACCAACTGAATGTCCTACAACTCAATTCCATTCTAATGCTACCCAGAGTTAGCATCAGATTTCACCAAAGAGCAAGTTTCCCAAAAAGATTGCCCTTACTTCAAACACCAGGTGCAAGTGGGGCCCACGTGCAAGCTACCTGCACTTCAGCCTGGCTGAGTACAAATTCAGGGTTTCCCTCAACCCCTCAGGTTCATTTATTTGCTAGAATAACTCACAGAACTCAGCAAAGTGCTATACTTAAAATTATACAAATGAACAGCCAGATGAAGGCATACATAAGGAAAGGTCTGGAAGGGTCCTCAGTGTAAGAGCACTCCCCCGTAGAGTCAAGGTGCACCATCTTCCTGGTTCTTTTATCTGTTCGCCAACCAGGAAGCTCTCCTGAGCTTTGATGTCTAAAGTTTTTATATGGGGTTTCATTATGTAAGCATGACTTATTAAATCATTGGCCATGTGGTTGAACTCAATCTCCAGTCCCCCTTTTGTCCTTGGAGGTTTTGAGTTGGGGCTGAAAGTTCCAACCTTCTAATCATGTACTTGGTTTTTCTGGTGACCAGCCCCCATCCTGAAGCTGTCTTGCTCCATTCCCTCTCCTCCCTATGAGTCACCTCATTAGGATGATGAACTCTGATGTGGCTGAAAGGGGCTCATTATTCATAACAAAAGATGCCCCTTTCATCCAGGAAATTCCATGGGATTCTGTAGCTCTATGCCAGGAACTGAGGACAAGACAAGATGGATTTATTATATCACACCCTCCTTAATATTATTTGAAATTTCAACATTATTTTTTTCTAAAAACTAATTGAACAAAGTAATTTTTTTGAATTGCCTCAGCAGTTACCTGCTATTCACAGCTCTCCAGTTGCTTTTGAGAAAAGCTTTGGGGGGCTGACACAGTTGCTCACGCCCTTAATCCTGGCACTCTGGGAGGCCGGAGGATCGCCCAAGGTCAGGAGTTTGAAACCAGCCTGAGCAAGAGCCAGACCCTGTCTCTACTATAAATAGAAAGAAATTAATTGGCCAACTAAAAAATATATAGAAAAAATTAGCCGGGCATGGTGGCGCATGCCTGTAGTCCCAGCTACTCGGGAGGCTGAGGCAGGAGGCTCGCTTGAGCCCAGGAGTCTGAGGTTGCTGTGAGCTAGGCTGATGCCACGGCACTCTAGCCCGGGCAACAGAGTGAGACTGAATAAAAAAAAAAAAAAAAAAAAGAAAAGCTTTGAATGGAAGTTCCAGAAGCTCCAGGAAGTAAGACTGATCTCCCTAGTGGTAGTGCGGAAGCTATAGCTCTACTGTTGTTGGGCAAGGTGAAAGCAAGTCACAAATTTCAGTCTGAAGTGTCAGAGGTCCTTTTTCCATTCCTATAAAATTAGAAAATTTAGTTCCTTATCCAAGTGTTTCCAAATATTTTGTTATTGTGTTAGTGTAGACTCATACCCTAAATATATACCTCATATATAAATTATAATTCAATAAAAATTATGTGGCACAGGAGTAGTTCAAAGGAGGAAGTAGAAGAATTGAGAGCTGAATCTCTGGTATGCCTTCAAGGATGAGGTAGATTTGAACTGCCCTTGAAAGGTAATTAGGATTTGGAAAAAAGTAGAGAGGAGAAAGGGAAGGACATTTTCGATGAGGAAAACCATGCAAGGGGGACAGGATTCATTGTGGCTTATTTGTACTTACACAAAACAGAATGGCCTTATTCAAGCAAATTGTACCTGTGGGGAATAGTGGGGAATAAGATTAGATAGGTGAGCTGGAGTTAGATTGTGTATGATTTTCAAAGGCCAGTAGAATGGTTTCACCTTGCTGTGGTAGGTAATTGAGAGTCAAAGAAGTCTTTTGATTAGGTGAGTTAGAAAATGAAAAGAGTACGTAAGGAAAAATGGACTGGTATTTGTTTTGTTGGCAGATTAATAAGGGAAGAGACTGGAGCCGGGGGTAGAAAGGTGGCAATTGGGAGGTGCCATAATTAGGGAAATAGAGTGCCATAATTAGGGAATAAAAGTGCCATAATTAAGGAAATAGAGGAACAAAGAGGAAGAAATGAATATTAGAAATTTCTAAGGAAAATTTGGCAGATCTTGACTGCTAAATACAGAGGAAAAGTGAATCAGAGATGGTACAGTTTTTGAATTTTTCTTTTTATCCTGATGTGTAGAAGGTGTTAAATAACTATGTAAGTCTGTTAGAATGTGACATGCGTAAAAGTTGAGAAGACCTAGTAACTATGATAAATGGTATCCCCAGCATCAGCAATAGTGCCTGGCATGTAGACCTGTTTCAGAAATATTTGTTGAAGGGATGAAAGAATGCACTTAACCTGTCAACCTTTGGGTGAATTTCAGTTGCCCTCTGTCAGTTTAGAACATGCCAATTTTTACTACCAAAAAATGACTTTTAAAATAATACTTATCTTTTATAGTAGCAAAAATTTTGTTTATTTTAGAAAATTTGTGACTTGGAAATTCACGCTAAGAAAAAAGAGAAAATCTAGAAAATATGGAAAAGTACAAAAAAGGAAATTGCAATTACGTTTACTTCAGAGGAAGCCACAGTTGGTGTATATATTGTGCAGGGCTTTTTTCTGTGTAGTTACATATTATAAAATGGGATCATATTGCACATGTTGATTTATACCTGTATAAATGTCATTTTTAAAAGTAAAATGAGCCGGGCACGGTAGCTTGTACTTGTATTCCAGCTTCTTGGGAGACTGAAGCAAGAGGTTTGCTTGAGCCCAGGAGTTTGAGGCTGTAGTGAGCTGTGATCATGCCACTGCACTTCGGCCTGGGCACCAGAGCAAGACCTTATCTCTAAAAAATAAATAAATAAATGTAACGATGGAACAATTTGAGCCTCCAAATAATGACAACAGTGGATTACAACCTATAAAATAATAGGATGATATGAGAATCCATCAGTCCATACTCATATATACACGCATACCTTGGAGATATTGCAAGTTTGGTTCTGCGCCACAGCAATAAAAAAGTTAAATGCACTGGGAAACTACATTGTACTATGTAGTCCATTAAGTGTTCAATATCATGTCTTAAAAAATGTAGATACCTTAATTTAAATATACTTTATTGCTAAAAAGATGCCAAACATCGTCTGAGCCTTCAGTGAGTTGTAATCTTATTTGCTGGTGAAGGGTCTTACCTCAGTGTCGATGGCTGCTGACTGATCAGGGTGGTGGTTGCTGGAGGTTGGGGTGGCTGTGGCAATTTTTAAAAACAAGGCAACATCGATTCACTCTTCCTTTCATAAAAGATTTCTCTGTAGCATGTGATGCTATTTGATAGCATTTTGCCCACAGTAGAACTTCTTTCAAAATTAGAATCAATCCTCTCAAACCCTGCCACTGCTTTATCAGCTAAGTTTATTTTATGTAATTCCAAATCCTTTGTCATCATTTTAACAGTGTTCACAGAATTTTCACCAGAACCACATCTCAAGAAACCACTTTCTTTGTTTATGCATTATAAGTAATTCCTCATCTGTTCAAGTTTATCTTGAGATTGCAGTAATTCAGTCCATTGATCTCACCTTTCAACATGCTTTTCTCACTAAGCTTAATCATTTCTAGCTTTTGATTTAAAGTGAGAGATGTGCAACTCTTCCTTTTACTTGAACACTTAGAGGCTACTGTAGGGTTGTAAATCAGCCTAATTTCAGGATTGTTGTGTCTCAGGGAATAAGGAGGCCCAAGATGAGAGAGAGAGAAAGACAGGAGAACAGCTGGTCAATGGAGCAGTCAGAACACATACAACATTTATAGATTAAATTCATTGTCTAATATGAGCACGATTCTTGGTGCCACAGAACAATTATAGTATTAACAGGTGCAAGTGCCTGTGCCACCAGCTACTTGGGAGGCTGAGGTGGGAGGATGTCTTGATCCCTGGAATGCTGGGCTGTAGTGTGCTATGCGATTCTGGTGTCTGCACTAAGTTTGGCATCAATATCATGACCTTTGGGAATGGAAGACCCCCAGATGGCCTAATGAGGGCTGAACTGGCCCAATTGGAAATGGAGCAGGTCAAAATTTCTGTGCCGATGAGTAGTGGGAAGGTGCCTATGAATAGCCACTGCACTCCAGCCTGGGCAACATAACAAGACCCTGTCTCTTAAAAAAAAAAAAGTAAGATTACTGATCACATGTAATCCTAGCACTCTGGCCGAGGCTGGTGGATCGCCCAAGGTCAGGTTTTCGAAACCAGCCTGAGCAAGAGCGAGACCCCGTCTCTACTAAAAATAAAAAGAAATTAATTGACCAACTAAAAATATATATACAAAAAGTTAGCCGGGCATAGTGGTGCATGCCTGTAGTCCCAGCTACTCAGGAGGCTGAGGCAAGAACCAGGAGTTTGAGGTTGCTGTGAGTTAGGAGTTTGAGGTTGCTGTGAGTTAGGCTGTGAGTTAGGCTGACACCATGGCATTCTAGGCTGGGCAACAGAGTGAGACTCTGTCTCAAAAAAAAAAATCACTGATCACAGATCACCATAACAGATATAACAATAATGAAAAAGCTTGAACTATTGCGAAAATTACCAAAATGTAACCCAGAGACATAAAGTGAGCGTACATTACTGGAAAAATGGCACCAATAGACTTGCTCAAAACAGAGTTTTCACAAACCTTCAATTTGTAAAAAAACGCAGTATCTGCAAAGTGCAATAAAGTGAAACAAAGTATGGCTCTGTGTGTGTATGTGTGTGTGCGTGAGAGAGAGGAATCATAAGGGAAAGTTTTTCCTTACAGTACAATGTGAAGTATTGTAGAACTATTGATAGAAATAGAAAATCACTATCTAGTAACTACTACAGCAATGTTTCTTTCAAGCAAGAATCGTCAATGAGTGCTGAGACTTGTAGGCAAAAGTTTGATGAGAATTAGGATATTTACATAGTATCCTTACAAGATACTTATTAAATACAAAGGGAAGAATAATAACTTCAGAGTATAGAAACCTGGTAGATACCACCTCATCCAAGTGATCACAGCGGACCTCACTAGTAATGGGACAAAATGATGTTATCTGCCTTTTGCTATGATGCACTGAGAGGAACACAGTATCACTTCTGGATTATTCCTGCCAAAAATGCAAAAACGTTAAAAAATATTAAGGTCATGAAAAACAAAAAGAATAAGAAACTATTTCAAATTAAAGAAAGCTAAAGAAACATGACAACCAAATGCAATATTTGATCCTGGACCAGAAAAAAAATTTTTTTTTCTTTGCTATAAAGGATAATAGTGAGACAATTGATAAGATGTGAGTAAGGTCTATAGGATTGTATTGGTGTTAATTTCCTACTCTTGATGCTGTAGTATGGTTATGTAAAAGAATGACCTTGTTTTTAGAAAATACACACTAAGGCACACTTACTCTCAAATGGTTTTAAAAAAAAAAAATATATATATATATATATAGGGAGACAATTGTAATACAAATATGGTAAAATGTTAACCTGTGGGGAATCTGGGTAAAGGATAGACACGAATCCTTTGTATTATTTTTGCAGTTTCTCTGTCTAAAATTTTCTCAAAATAAGTTAAAGGAAAAAAAAGTAAAATGGAGCCAGAGCTGATGAATTAGTCACCAGTGAATCAGTAAATATTTTAATTAGCTATTTCTTATTTTCTTTTTCTTTTTTTTTTTCCTACCATATACAACCTGAAGATTAATTAGCTGTTTAAAAAACAGTGTGTTTGTGTATGTGATCCATGCTATCTTTAGGGGTTACCATTCCCTTTTGATATTATTAACTGTTAGTGATTTTTTTTTTAAAGTATGACATAGTAAAGAGAAAGCACTGGCTTGGCCAGCCAGAGATGAGTCAGTTTGCAACTAACCTTTTTTTTTTGAGACAGGATCTTATTCTGTTACTCAGGCTACAGTGCAGTGGCACTGACATAGCTCACTGTAGCTTCAAATGCCTAGACTCAAGCAGTCCTCTTGCTTCAGCCTCCCAAGTAGCTGAGACTATAGGCATGCACCACTATGCCTAGATAATTTTTTAATTTCTTTTTTTGGACAGATGGGGTGTTATTATGTTGATCAGGCTGTTCTAAAACTCCTAGCCTCAAGCAATCGTGCTGCCTCAGCCTCCCAAACTGCTGGGATTGCAGGAATGAGCCACCACACCTGACCTGCAGCTAATCTTGTGAGGCCTTGAGAAAATCACTCTCTGGATCCCAGTTTCCTCATCTGAAAATTTTGCGGGGAGCCGAATAAACTGACATTGTTGACTAGGTTCCAGCAGTTGTATGATGATTTTCTCTGGATTCACTGACATCATCGGAACCAGTGAAACGTTAACCTTATTGTCTGCCACTTGGAAAAGGCCCACGCTTTCTTACACAAGTCAGTTGAAAAGATCCATAGAAATCAGCTAGAAGACACCTGTTAAACCATCAGTACTCAGTTGTTCACAGCACCCTCTAAGTTGTTTTGACTATCCTTCCTGTCTTCTAGCCATTTATTATTTTCCCAGAGACTTGACTTACGTTTTCAGTTTACTCTTTGTTTTAATCATTTAAGAAGGCAATGCAGCTTTTCCTAACTTAAAAGAAATTCCCATTTAGACTTTACTTTTTTTTTTTTTTTTTGAGACAGAGTCTCACTTTGTTGCCCAGGCTAGAGTGAGTGCCGTGGCGTCAGCCTAGCTCACAGCAACCTCAAACTCCTGGGCTCAGCAATCCTCCTGCCTCAGCCTCCCGAGTAGCTGGGACTACAGGCATGCGCCACCATGCCCGGCTAATTTTTTATGTATATATTTTTAGTTGGTCAATTAATTTCTTTCTATTTTTGGTAGAGACGGGGTCTCGCTCAGGCTGGTTTCGAACTCCTGACCTTGAGCAATCCGCCCGCCTTGGCCTCCCAAAGTGCTAGGATTACAGGCGTGAGCCACCACGCCCGGCCTTAGACTTTACTTTTGAAAACTATATTTGCTATTATGGCAGAGGTTAATAGGCAGGTAGACTGTTTTCCTCTAGAATCATAAAAGGATTTAGTTGATAAGCTATTGAATGTCTAACAATACTAATTATATGATCAAAAAGTGATGACAAGGCCAGGCGAGGTGGCTCACGCCTGTAATCCTAACACTCTGGGAGGGTGAAGCAGGCGGATTGCTCAAGGTTAGGAGTTCGAAACCAGCCTGAACGAGACCCCGTGTCTACCAAAAATAGAAAGAAATTAATTGACCAACTAAAAATATATATACAAAAAATTAGCCGGGCATGGTGGCGCATGCCTGTAGTCCCAGCTACTTGGGAGGCTGAGGCAGTAAGATCGCTGAGCCCAGGAGTTTGAGGTTGCTGTGAGCTAGGCTGATGCCATGGCACTCACTCCAGCCTGGGCAACAAAGTGAGACTCTGTCTCAAAAACAAAAAACTCTGTACCCATTATACAATAACTCTTCCTTTCTCCCCTCCCAGGTGGTTTTTATGTATTGACATGGAATATTGCCTAAATGCATAATTAATTGATAAAGAAAAACTGCATAGTAGTGTTAATACCATGATTCCACTATGGTAAACTATTGTAAGTTAACATAAGTATAGGAAAAATCTGGGAGAATATAAATATTAAACTGTTAGTGGGGGATTTAATAGGAGACTTTTACTTTCACATTATATATTTTGGTAATTTTTTTAAAACCAATGAGTATGTGTTAATTTTTGCGGGGAGACAGAGTCTTGCACTGTGACCCTGGCTAGAGTACAGTAGCATCATCCTAGCTCACAGCAACCTCAAACTCCTGGGCTCGAGCAATCCTCCTGCCTCAACCTCTTGAGTAGCTGGGACTATAGGCGTGCTCCGTGACACCTGGTTAATTTTTCTATTTTTAATATAGACCGGTCCCACTCTTGCTCAGGTTGGTCTTGAACTTCTGAGCTCAAGCAGTCTTCCCGCCTCGGCCTCCCAGAGTCCTGAGATTACAGGTGTGAGTTACCACACCTGACCAAGTATATGTTACTTTTCTAAGCAGCAAAAAGGATGTACTTTTAAGCATTATACTAAAACTTGGTAATTTGGATTCATTTGATTTTACATAACAAATAACAGACTTCCTTATGTGGTCGCTGAATCTGAGCTTATGTAGAATCTAAACACTTTACTAAAGTAATAATTTTTCTTTTCACAGCTAGAGTTGGGAAGACATCACTGATTATGTCTCTCGTCAGTGAAGAATTTCCAGAAGAGGTAAACATTTTATTTCTTTTACATATTTACAATTTTTTAAATTGATCAAAATTGAGTTAAAGTGAAATAAACTCTACCCTTTTTTTTGCACGTGTTTCCTTTCTGACAGTTGTGACCTTTGTTTTTTAACTGAAGGAAATGCTTCAGTGATGACAATTGTGACCTTTTAAAAGGCTCATCTTAGTTTATAGAGGACATCTGTGAAATACGGTATAGAAGAAAGAACCGAACTAGATCTAAGTTTGCCTAAGTCCTTTCCCTTTCCCACCTTTGACCTTGTCTGGGGCATTTGTCCTCTTTGTGACTCAGTTGTCTCATCTGTAAAATGGGAGTGGAAGGGATATCATCTATCTAAGCTCTACAACCCTTTCTTAAAAGTAAAATGTCACTCATAAGTTCAAAATGTAAAAGATATGATGAGCGTTCCCGTTGAAGTTAGGATGAAAGATGTGGATCCCCGCTTCACTTCTGCCCGGTACTTCCCAGTCTTTGAGGTGTTTTGGTCAGAACCACTAAAATTCTGACACATAATTTCGAAAACCTTTAATATTATCTGCCTGCTTTGCTTTACAAATGATGAAACTAATTCATTCCACCTTTGCCTACCTCAAAGGATTGTTGTAGATCTCAAATGAGATGAACTCAATAGTAGTGAACTGCCACCAAAAGTAGTAAGGTGGTTTTATTACTACTGGCAGTATATTTTGGAAATTCCAGTGTGTGGGGCTATTGACTAAATCTTTATGTAAATTTAGGATATTGTTATAGGGAGCGGGATCCATGCAATGGGATAAAAATGATTTCTATGTATTTCTTACATAGAAGGTATTAGTGTCACAGTTTACATTTATCCTATCTTTAGGTTAGGTAGGAATATCTTTATAATTTCATTGTTCAGACAGGAATGTGATGTGTTATGTAATAGTTGTTTTCAACACTTATAGCTGCCACATGACCATTGATGTTTTGCTTTTTTTTCTTAGATAAGATAGTTAAATAAGTAATTACTTAATTTAAGAAATGTATATTTTCATGTGTTGTTTGTGTAATCAGTAATGTTAACTTATAATCACTCCGTATAATACCTAAAAGTTGTCTGTGATAGTTTAACTTAGTTTGATTTAGCATAGTTCTCTTGAGTGTTGGTAAGGTTTTTTAATTAATTAAAAACTCATACACTTTGAAAAATGGAATCATTAAATACCAGGCTTATGTAGCCAATCAGTTATCTTCTAGAAGAAATAAATTTTGATAATTTATTGGTTTATTTGAAATTATTTTGGATTAATTTAGCTCCTCATTTGCAGAGTATCTTAAGCCTTCAGCAAAATAGAATGATCAGTACTTCATGTGTTAACTTAAAACAAACAGAAAATAGAATGAGCTGAGTGTGATGGCTCATGCCTATAATCCTAGTGACTCAGGAAGTTAAGGCAGGAGGATAGCGTGAGGCCAGGAGTTTAAGACCAGCCTGGACAATGTGGGGAAATGGAGACCCTGTCTCTTTAAAAAAAAAAAAGAGTACTCCTGTAATTTCAGCATCCTGGGAGGCCTTGGCAGGAAGATTGCTTGAGCTCAGGGATTCAAGACCATCCTGAGCAAGAGTAAGACCCCATCTTTACTAAAATAGAAAAATTAGCCAGACGTGGTGGCACACGCCTATAATCCCAGCTACCTGAGAGGCTAGGGCAAGAGGATTACTTGAGCCTAGGAGTTTGAGGTTGCAGTGAACTATGATGAGGCCACTGTACTCTACCCCAGGTGACAGAGTGAGACTCTGTCTCAAAAAAAAAGAAGGAAAAAAGAAAACAACATATATAAAATCTAGAC
>VSMF01136355.1:0-22227 GCA_008750915.1 Microcebus jonahi | reverse complement strand
TTTATTTATGCTAACTTGCTGATTAAGCCCATTACACTCTCCTGACACTGGCTCTTTTTCTCAGTCATAGCAAAGAACAAGAACCCAACACCTTCTATTTTTGTCATTTCACAAATCTATAAGGTACAGTGGAGTTAGAGCCAATTTAGATTGGTCACTGGGGTGCCAATTGATAAAAATCAGTTTTATATTTTTAAGTGTATCGGAGTTTCTATTTGTTACACAGCTGTCCAACAAAGTGATATTACCAACTGATACTCAAATGTTACCATACCACAAATGCAGACCTAAACTGGAGCACCTGACTGCTTTGTTTCACCCTACTGAACACCAGGATTATTCTCTTCAAAAGTAAAGAGTTTTATAGCTTTCCCCACACTTCTGTCCCTCAAGAAAGCAGAGTTCATTTTAGGTTCTTTTTCTCACATGACACACTGGCATCAAACAGACCTAAATCTATTGTTAGTACCCTTTCATTAAATGCACAACACATACACTCTTCTTCAAATACATTTTTAACAAGAGTCTCACTCTATCACTCAGGCTAGAGTATAGTGGCATCATCATAGCTCACTGCAACCTCAAACTCCTGGACTCAACTGATGCTCCTGCCTCTGCCCTCCCTAGAAGCTGGGACTACAGGCATGTGCCACCACACCCAGCTAATTTAGTCTCTATTTTTAGTAAGGATGCGGTCTCACGCTCTTGCTCAAGCTGGTCTTGAACTCCTGAGCTCAAGCGATCCTCCCACCTCAGACTCTCAGAGTGCTACAATTTGTACAAATGTGAGCCACCTAGCCCCAAATACATCTTTTAAACCATGACCGATGGAGGTGCTTCCTCAACCCTCAACATATTTATTACCATTTTTGCAGCTATGTATCAATCTACAACAAATACTTATCTGTCAATAAGCACTGGATGAAATAAAGTAAAAAATAAAATAAAAAATACAACAAATACAAGAGAATTGCCAAATATTTGTCAAGCACTAAGGATAGAGCAGTGGTTACGACAAAAATCCTGCTCTTGTATTATTTAACATAGGGCCCGACCACTGACATCTTTAAATACAGCTTAGCTATACTATTAGCACTTAAGACCAACAGACCAGCCTGATGTGAACCAGCAATCCTTAATATAAATTACTAAACAAAGAAAATTACTATACAGATGAGAAGAGTCAACAGAAAGCTTAATTTATATACCATAGATGTCTCTACTGAGGGGAAAAAATATTTCAAATTAGTGAACACTTCACAAACTAGAGAACAACCAGAAAAGATCAAAACAATTATACAATTTATTTAAAGAAGTAAAATTGTCTTCAATTAATAGGCAAGGGGAAGACTGTATAATTTCCCTTACATAAATGGTTAATTTGAAGGTAATCAAGTTTTTTCCTATAAATTGAAAATTATTACATATAAGAATTTTTTATAATAATTGTGATTAGCAAAGACATTTTGTGGAATTTAAACCTCAATCACCTCTGGTTTGTCAGGAATTCTGACTTGCTATTGTCCAAAGTGACACAGATTTGGTATACATTATGTCTTTCACTACAGAAAGTTCTGGGGAAAGAGTATGAGTTCTAGAGAAGCTGCCTCTAATACTCACCATGTGTTTATTAAGCTGTGGCAATGTTCAGGCTCATTTCTAAGCTAGAGATAAAACCTTCCCTTACAGTATTGCTTTAAACTAAAATTTATATAGACAATCAGCACCAAATCTGATACACAATTAATTTTTAATTATGCTAAGTTTGTCAGGAATGGTGCCTGAAGCATGAAGGGGAAGGGTAGATGATGAACAAAGTACAAAATCCAATAAAACATAATGTCTAAACCTAAAGAAGATAATAAGGTAAGAATGGAAGAACAAACACATCCTATTTAGCAAAGGCTCAGAACATGAAAGAACATGACATGTCCTAAAAAATGTCCAAGTTTGCAACAAAAGAATCAGGGAATTAAGAGTGAAACGGGCCGGGCGTGGTGGCTCACGCCTGTAATCCTAGCACTTTGGGAGGCCGAGGCAGGCGGATTGCTCAAGGTCAGGAGTTCGAAACCAGCCTGAGCGAGACCCCGTCTCTACCAAAAATAGAAAGAAATTAATTGACCAACTAAAAATATATATACAAAAAAATTAGCCGGGCATGGTGGTGCATGCCTGTAGTCCCAGCTACTCGGGAGGCTGAGGCAGGAGGATCGCTGAGCCCAGGAGATTGAGGTTGCTGTGAGCCAGGCTGATGCCACGGCACTCACTCTAGCCTGGGCAACAAAGTGAGACTCTGTCTCAAAAAAAAAAAAAAAAAAGAGTGAAACGGCTAAAGATAAAGCTAGTAAGACAAACTGCAACCAGAATGCCAAGTGCTTGCTATAATCTTACTAATAAATGTGGACTTTACCCTTTGGATAATGGCAAAACCATTAGAAGATTTTAGGCAAGGAAGTGACACGATCCAATTTAAACTTTCTAAAGATGCTACCCTAAGTGGATAGACTGGATAAGAAAGTAATCAGGAAGTGACTTCAAGAGAAAGAACCTGAGTTTCAACAATGGCAGTGGCAATAACAATAACAAAAGTAGGCCAGGAGTGGTGGCTCATGCCTGTAATCCTAGCACTCAGCGAGGCCAAGACAGGCGGATTGCTCTAGGTCCGGAGTTCAAAACCAGCCTGAGCAAGAGCGAGACTCCGTCTATTATAAATAGAAACAAATTAATTGGTCAACTAATATATATAGAAAAAATTAGCTGGGCATGGTGGTGCATGCCTGTAGTCCCAGCTAGCTACTCGGGAGGCTGAGGCAGAAGGATTGTTTGAGCCCAGGAATTTGAGGTTGCTGTGAGCTAGGCTGCCGCCACGGCACTCACTCTAGCCTGGGCAACAAAGTGAGACTCTGTCTCAAAAAAAACCAAAAACCAAAAAAGAGTACACAAATGAGTGATAGCAGAAAGAGTCCAAGATTTGTCAATGGATGGATGGGAGTTGGCTAGAGGGTAGGTGAGTTAGAATGTTGAAGAACAAGGGACAATACTGTCAATTACCAAGAATAAACTGCAGGAAAGAGAAATGTGAGACACACTGCATCTGAGGAAACATAACAAATACCAAGAGCTTATAGAAGGGAAGCAGATATTTGAGTGTGAATTAGAACTAAAGATCTGGGAGTCATGACAGTCACGAAGAATGACAACCAAGGGAAAAAGGACATGTTGAGCAAGAAAAAGAACAAAGCACAGGGAAAAGGCTGAAAAAGACTGATATTTAAGGAGTGGAAAGGGAACAGAATTAGGAAATCAAAGCAGTGTAATATCACAGAAGCCAGAGAAAAAAACTTCAAAAAGGAGGGAAAAGTTAAAAAGTGTCAAGTGTGCAAAAGTGAAATGGGATAAAACTTTTAAAGGACCATAGGATTTTTTTCTTTAAACTAACAAGGGCTTTTAAAATAAAATTTTCTGTGACTAAATTATCTAATAGAATTATAAGAACTAAAAATCAAAAACACACAAAAATACATTAACTACTGTATTAATTCTGACTTCATCTCTCAAGAATCCTCTTTGCAAATTTAATTCTACAAAAGGGTAAATATGAATGTATGAATTTTGGTATTAACCTATCATTAAGGAATTTGACATTTGGATCAAGCATTAATCTGATTTATCACGCACTGTATGATGAAAGTATATGGTTTAGTAATATGTAACACAACTGCTGTAGTGCAAGGGACATTCAAATAACATGCATAAAAGGAAAGAGGAAGCCAGAACCAAAAGAAATCCAATTATATGAACCCTTCATCAACAAATTAAGTAAACCTGATTTAATGGATTAAGCAACAGATAAGGCCTAAAGACTCATCAGCATCTCCTAGACCAGTCAGACATTTAAAACTTCCTCAGCATTTACTAATGGTTTGCTGACGGGTCTGCCCATGATGATTTGTTTACTGCCTTTTAATTTCCTTAGTTTCTTAAAACACACTATCAAGTATAACTTTGGGGTTGTGTAACAGTCAAGTAGAAATTTGGGACTGTGGATGGTCCATGTAGATATATACTCCTCATCACACTGTATATGGTGTGTGTCACCTCCTAAGTGGTTGTTCTCACAATCTTTCTCTAACTTTCTGAACATGGTATAATTATTAACACTGAGTTGAAAAAATACCATTTGGGTTGCAATGTTTAACTTCTAATTCTTAGACTTAAGGTCCAGTTCGGACACTAGCACTCCTTATCTTGTGGCCACGACTTAGTTTTCTCATCGCAAATTGAAACCAGTAATTGCATGCTATACAGAATAGTAAGTTTAAAAATGTCTCTACTCATATGAAATTTTAATTAAGAGCAATTGAGACAACTTCTAAACTCAAGTATCAAGACAATGATCACAAAAGCAGAAAAATATTATATACAAATATGCAGGGACAGTCATTTGACTTTGACAAGTTGTTTAAATCATTACTATTATAAATCAAGCACTTGACTTCAGTGTCAATGGCAAAAAACAGTTCTGAGGCTTGCTAATTACAAATTAAAAGAAAAGGCTAAATATTGCTAACTCTAGACCTAAAGCTACACAGTAACATTCTAAAAGACTTTTAAAAACACTGTAGTTCAACGTGCAGCATCTAGTAATAATGGCATACCTTTTCTTTCTGTTTTCTGTGCAGGGAGAGAAGATGTGGGTGTAGGCAGTTTTGATAAAGTAGATGCTCCATTAGCATCAAATGATTTCTTTGGCTGGTGATCAGACTGTAGCGTAAATGGACTAGAAGGAACAGTGCTTGGGGTAGCAGTTGGATGAACCACTGGTTTGATGGGGTGCTGTACTGGCGTAGAACTACTGTGAGTCTCTGCTCTTGGCAGTCTGTAGTCTCTGTCATTGTGTCTGCTTGTTTGAGACAAAATATTCTGTGGGAGCAAACTACTGGCATCACTGGAATGCTTGTCTTCCACTTTAGTTCACAGTTCGAAAAAAGAGATGTTGGAATGACGGAAGGGGAAGAAAAAAGATTACGTTAGAATCCTGTCTTCAACATCAGCTAATTTAGCAACATACTTGTACTTATATATCTTTTTATAAAACTGCAAACCTAGTTAGTGTCTGCAGTTTTACCACTGGCATATAAATATCCAAATACTGGAAATAGATAGTTTTCACTCAAATATGAACATTTAACTTAGATTTCCAGGGGGCTGTAAGTTTTTAGGATTCTTTAGAATCACACTGTAGTTCAAACAAAACATTTAAAAAAAAAAAAAATCAACATATGGAGTTAAAACATTTTACTAAAAAAAAAAAAATTTAAATGTTTTAAAAATAGAAAAAATAAATGCTCCATTCCTTCAAAATATGGATCATAGGTTCTACTAGTTGACTGAATTATTCACAGTGGTTCAACTGCAAAAGAATATTAGCTGTATTAGCCTGAGTTTTCTGAATACTAACGTAGCTACTTAGTGGGCTCTGAAGTAGTTTATGCTAGAGCTTAAATGAAATCATTTTAAGATGGCTGAACTTATGACGAACTGCACATTCAATAAGTAAACCAATTCATACTATTTTCAAATAATGCTACAAATACCAGAGAGTCAGTAATAAAAACATGATGCATAATGCTATTGGAAAATAGAAGTCCTACATCCACAGCATAGTCAGAAAAATCTACTTGTCACCAGGTGTATTAAAAACAGATCCTCTTTCAATTTAAAGCCACAAAAATATTTTAAACTCATCAATAAGTACTAAAAATAATAGTTTAAACTCTTTCAACAATTTATTTTCCAGCACTATGCTTCCACAAAATAGTACAAAAGGAAAATTTCAATAATCATGTTAACAAAGTTTGTATTTATCAAAAAGTCTCTAACCTAAACTACAATATTCCAATCAGTAAATTAAAGAACTGCAGTACCTCCAAGCATATGATATGTAATATTGTAAGATTCAAACATATAATACGTTAAGTTTACCAAAGGATGCCCTCTCTATTGAATATTCTATTATTTTTCTCAATTCTAAAGACCAAGAAAGCACAGAGAAAGAAATATACTCAAACTTTAGAGTTGTCAGTAAACAAATACTATTATGTTATTCCACAACAAAAGGTACTGGGGTACTGCCAAAAAACTTCAGTCATATCACACAAGGTCTTTTGCCAATGACTTAATATATAAAATTCAGATTTATAAATTATATAATCTTAGAAAAATGAACAGAATACAAACATCTGTTGTATGATATTAATACATCAGTAAAACTATCAACTTGTATGGACATAAAACTTTTAAATTTTACTCTGAGTTTCCTTCTGCAAAAAGGATACTACAATAGAAATCTTTAGGTACAGATGTAAGAACAAAAATGCCATGCCCAAACCTATCACTTGATTACCTAGAACATTTATTTCCTTGATCAAAAAAATTCTCTTTCGTTTCTATATGGCTGCAGTCAAAAAGTAAATATATTCAGGTGAAAATTAAAGGTGACAGTTAAATTTTTATTAAAAAGGCAGCAGCGCTAAAGGAACAGGGTTAGTGACTTCTGCAACAGCTGTCTCTTACAACTCTAGATAGAACACAGCGTAATGTCTCTTTTTTTTGCACACACTCTCAGAAGACATTTTTGCTTGTCATGACTGGAGGGGAGGTGAGCTACTGGTATCTTGTGGGTACAGGCCAGGTAAGGTGCTCAACAACCTACAACACAGGAAAGTCTCCCACAACAAAGAATTAACTAACCCAAAATGCCCTTAATGCTACTGTTCAGAAATCTCAAGAAAGGTTTCTCTAAACTTAGAGATTACCAATAAGGCACAGATTAGAGTAGGAGTTAATAGCAACTTAAAAATTTTATCCATAAAATTTTCAATATCAATTTGTAAAGAACATTAACTAAAATATCTTAATACTTTGAAAATACTTAATACAGTACAAAAAAAGCCCACTAAAATCTATTTTCCTTCTTTCTCCCTTGATATGTAAAAATCTTCCCAATCTTTCCCCTTCTCCCACCTCATACACTTCTTTTATTGGTAGTTACAAACAAGCTTTAAGCCTTAACCTACACAAACACCAATAAACAACACATGGGAAAACTCTGCCAACATTTCCTGGTTAAACAAAGTTAAACACCTAAATGGCTTATTATTTCACTAAGTATAGTTCAGTTAGCCAATTAAAAAAAAAAGCCAACATAGCTACGGTCCTTTCTCAAACATTACTTACATTACTTAAAAACTCTAAAGAAAAAGTGTGATACTTGACTACATTTCAACATAATGACAGACCCAATGACTCATCATTCGCACATCTAGGAATTTAGCTGAAGGTAGTAATCAGAGAAGTGGACAGATGTGAATCATAATCTTGTCTACAGTAGGAAAAGGCTGAAAACCACCCAAGTCTCCATGGATAGGGGATTATTTATAAACGAATGTATATCAATGCAGTCAATATAACAAATGTAGAATTACAAACTGACATGGAAACATACCCATGACATATTATCAAAAAAAGGGACAAGTTAAAAATGGTAATATACAATGCCACTTTTAGTGTAAAATGCACACATATATAACTTCTATATACATTTATATACCCACAGAAAAAAGTCTATGTCCCAAAATGTTTCCAGGGCATGGGATTAAAAAGTTTTATCTCTCTTCTAATTTTTTAATAATAAACATGCCTGTACTTTGAAATCATGAAGAAAACAAAAATCAAAATACTAATCTTTGAAAGAAAAAGATACAAAGAATTAAAAAGCACAAAATAATATTTTTACTTCCCATCAGTTTTTCTATCAGATTTCTACCCCCACCCCCCATTCATTTACTCTATCCCAAGGGAAAAGTGATTTAAATGATAGTTTATTTTGGAAAGAATAAAGTAGACATAATAGGCTTTGTCCTTTTTCCTCTTTGGGAACCATCAGCCGGTTAAGTGGAGAGGCTGGGCCAATCCAGTACTGCCTAGTTCTGGAACCTAGTTAGCAGGCATACAACAATGCCACCTGTTCAGGAGGCCCACAAGCTGAGTACTACTTTCAAGAGGAAAACCATTGCCTCATTTTTAATTGTTTGCCAAAAGTCACAGTTACTTCACACACAAAGTGAAATAGGACCAGAATCCAAGTCTTCTGGCCCCAAACACAATATTCTTTAGTTTCCTAACTTCAACATTTTAAGTCATTTTCTAAGAATTAAGTACAATTTCACTAATAGATTGCTTAAAAATGTAATGTTTAACATTCAATCCTGCCAAACTATGTTGCTATTTCATCTTAAATAATTTTTCCCATCAAAAAAAATCAATATGGCCGGGCGCCGGTGGCTCACGCCTGTAATCCTAGCACTCTGGGAGGCCGAGGCGGGCAGATTGCTCAAGGTCAGGAGTTCAAAACCAGCCTGAGCGAGACCCCATCTCTACCATAAAAATAGAAAGAAATTAATTGGCCAACTAATATATATAATATAAAAATCAGCCGGGCATGGTGGCGCATGCCTGTAGTCCCAGCTACTCGGGAGGCTGAGGCAGTAGGATCGCTCGAGCCCAGGAGTTTGAGGTTGCTGTGAGCTAGGCTGACACCACGGCACTCACTCTAGCCTAGGCAAGAAAGCGAGACTCTGTCTCAAAAAAAAAAAAAAAAAAAATCAATAATCCCTTTGTGAAACCAAATACATCCCCCCCCTACTTTTTGTTGAGTTGCAGAAGCAGGACTCAAAAACACTTAAGTCTAAGAATTCCCACAAAATAGCATAAAATTATTCTCAAAATTTCAAAATAAAGAGCCCCAAAACTCTAAGTGGTACTTAAATTTTATTGTGGGCAAGGAGGCCACTGGGAATAGAATACCTTTAGCAAAACTTCAAATTTAGAGAATGAATTTAAAAAAATGTTACCAAAATTGTCCCATTTACACAAAATTTAACCCCAAAAGAACATTAAGTTATACCCACAGCTTGATTTATAGATGAAGAGCACCTTAGAACAAACAGGTTTAAGTTTTCTAGTAGGCATTTTAATAATTTTGTGGAAATTCAGTATAGAGTTGTTACATAGATCTATGATGGGGGTGAAATCAGTTTCCAAATATAAGGATAAACAAGTTAGTTACACACCAATAACATAAAAAAACAGTACTTTGTCACTATGTGTGGATAGCTATGATTCAATTATGAGACTGAAATCCAGTGAGTTTTGTGTCTAATTTAATAGGGCACAACCTGAGGGAAAGGGAGTTTCAGATTTTTGTAAAACAAAAACAAAAAACCCAGCTAATCCAAAACATGAAACTGTATTGTTTACAATTTGACTCAAGTACAGCCATGTGGGGTTGTTGAGAAAATCATATGTGTACTATTGTGCTGTGCACCTTTTCCCTTTTCAGCAAACCCAATGGTGAAGATGGGGACAGAGATCCAACATAAAAGAAACTCTGTATGTTTCTACTTATTTTAATTTACATATGTAGATGGTAATGCATGTACATTTGAAAAGTAATAAATAATAGGAATGGTCAAACATTATACTGTTTCAAAGAAAAAAATTAATACTTACTTCCACTGGCAAACCCACTAGTGGCTGTTGCCTGCATCACCTCTCTTCTGTAATCCCTATCTTTTGGGAAGCTATTAACTGCCATCTTGTTTGCTTCTTTTTGTCTCTGTTCTCTACAAATAAAAAAGAAACAAACCCATAAAAATGACATGAAGGGCATGAGTTTCCATAATTTATATTCCAGCACTATGGAATATGAATATATGTACACACACACACATATATATATTATATATTAACTGTAACAGCTCTGGCCAAACATATACATATGGAAAACAAAGAACTGAATGTGGTCATAATGCAACTGGTCCGGGAGATAAGATGTCACGAACAGAATACTAATGTTTCTCACCAATGGCAAAACTATGCCAATTATTTATACCACTAACACCACAACCCAAACTCTGCAATATTAATTCTACGCATTGGAAAGAAACATCTCATTGTCCTATAAAGACTTCTATTACAAATTGTAAAAATATGCATAAAGACAGATTAATAATATAAGTATTTTATTAAATATATTGACTGTTCACAAGGCCCTTGTGGACAGCTGTCTATCTTTCCTAGACATATTTTAAGACAAATTACAGAAAACAGACAATGGGTCAACCACTGCCATTAAAAAGGGCAGTGATGGGTATTCACTATAAAAAACAAAACAAGAATTTCTAATGCTATGTTAACCTATACAATCAAGATAGAGAAAGACTGTTCAATTAGATTAAAACCAAATACCTTTCAAGCCACTCTTTTGGTTTTTCCCATTGTGAAACTTCTGTTCGACAATTGTAGTAGTATTTTTTCCCAGAAGAGCTAATATGCTCAGACCAGTCATCTGCAGAATCATAAGGCTTAAAAATACATTTTTAAAAATTAGAAAATGTTAATATTACTTAATCACTTGATATAAATATCAAGAATATCAATGGTTTTCAAAGCATACATATGGGGAACGACCTGAGATAAAAGTACCCTGATCTAGAATGTAATCACCTCCATATGTACTTTAAGAGACCGTCTATGAAAGCCTTGAAAGATAACAGCAAACGTTATAAAAGATAAAAACTAAACAGGTTAATATTAGTTTATTAGACACAGGAATAAAAATGTAAAATTAACATCTTTACTTAAGAAAGTATTACAAACGCTCCCTATTATCATCATTTTAATTGTTGAAATCTAGTAACGGGGGCAGAACTCACTCTCAACTGACTGATATAATGGCATGAGGTCATCAGTCCTAAATTCCCTAAGGCACAATAGTTATCCTAAATAGTACAACAGAGAACAACCTGCTGCCTGTATATTTACTGTTACTTAGTGAAGAAAGGCACCAAACATTTAAAACTGTAAACAAATCTAATTAAAAGCTATGAATCAATTTCACCATCAAAATCTACGATAGGTATCACTCATTTTCCTGTAACTAAAACTGGTCTTTCAAAAATTCTCAGATACAGTCTCCTGCAAATATTTTTATAGGCAATGCTATATCATAATGAAATTACAAAATCTGAAAGGTCCAGTTTTCACAAAACTGATCTCAAAAATTGGAATGTTTAAGTGCCTACAATGAATCCAGAAGATCTGACAGAATCTCATCTAGATCTGATAGAATCTCTCTAGTTGAATTCTTAATTTTTTTCAAAGGAGCCTCAGTTTAAATTAAATGAAAATATTTTATTGTAAAATGCAGTAACTTATATTTTTCAATAAAAGAATCCTTCCAAAGAGAGGATTTTGAAATGTTCTCCCAACACAAAGAAATGATAAATGTTTGAGGTGATGGATATGCTAACTACTCTAATTTGAACACTACACATTGTATGTATTGAAACATCACTATGTGCTCCATAAATATACATAATTTTGTGTCCATTAAAATATAAAAAATATTATTTAAAGAAGATTAAACTAAACCCTTGAAAAAAAGAAAATAAAATGAAATAACACTATACTGTACTACGGTAGGCTATCCTTTTGAGTTCAGCACAACATAGAGTGACACAAGTTTCAGGCTTGAGGAAATGAAGTCTTACTCACTGCCTTGCCCTCACCCAGCTTTAATTTTATCAATTAGGAAACAAGCTGAGAGAACTTACGAGTTCTCCATGGATCACAGAACTAGTAAGTGTTATAAGAAAGGACCAAAAGCGGTGGCTCACGCTTGTAATCCTAGCACTTGGGAGGCCGAGGCGGGCGGATTGCTCAAGGTCAGGAGTTCAAAACCAGCCTGAGCGAGACCCCGTCTCTACTATAAAAAATAGAAAGAAACTAATTGGCCAACTAATATATATATATATANATATATATATATATATATATATATATATATATATATTAGCCGGGCATGGTGGCATGTGCCTGTAGTCCCAGCTACTCGGGAGGCTGAGGCAGTAGGATTGCTTAAGCCCAGGAGTTTGAGGTTGCTGTGAGCTAGGCTGACGCCACGGCACTCACTCTAGCCTGGGCAACAAAGCGACACTCTGTCTCAAAAAAAAAAAAAAAGAAAGGACCAAAACTCTGGTTTCCAAATGCCTATTATTTCCACTAAATCAGTATCAATTCTAGCAATGCCCTAATAATTGTAGGAGCTTTTGGAGAAACACTGCATACTCCACCATGTTTATACTCTTCAGGTTTATGGCACAAAATGATGAGGGTAAGGTAAGATACTCCTGTGCTTCCAAACCTCTAAAAGCAGTGAAGAATTAAGTCCCAATTCCTCTAGCTTCGAGAATTAAGCTACAACCAAACTTTAGGAACTCAATCACAAAAGGCCAAATACAGAAAGTTCTTCTCCATCACCTATTCCTCCCTATACCTAAATTATTGTGCAAAATGACCCCTTCTATGTATGTTATCCAGAAGACTCGGTTTGCTTGTCAAGTTGTTATAGGAATTAATAAATTGACAGGAGAGGTAGTAATAGAATAAGACTTGAGACTAGCAGACAGAGAACACTAGAATAGGTTGTATGGTCTAGACCAGTGCTCTTCAACAAAGTGATGGTTTGCCAATCAATCAGGAGGAGATAAAGAGTTTGCATTAGGCCAGGCGTGAGCCTGTAATCCTAGCACTCTGGGAGGCCAAGGTGGGCGGATCGGATCGCTCAAGGTCATGATTTAGAAACCAGCCTGAGCAAGAGCGAGACCCCGTCTCTACTATAAATAGAAAGAAATTAATTGGCCAACTAATATAGAGAGAAAAAATTAGCCGGGCGTGGTGGTGCATGCCTGGAGTCCCAGCTACTCGGGAGGCTGAGGCAGGAGGATTGCTTGAGCCCAGGAGGAGTTTGAGGTTGCTGTGAGCTAGGCTGACGCCACAGAACTCTAACCCAGGCAACAGAGTGAGACTGTCTCCAAAAAAAAAAAGTTTGCATTAAAATATATAAATACACTGATTCTTTCAACAAAAGTCTTGCTTTAAGGAAATAAATTTAAGACTGCATGCCTGTAGTCCCAGCTACTCTGGAGGCTGAGGCAGAAGGATTGCTTGAGCCCAGGAGTTTGAGGTTGCTGTGAGCTAGGCTGATGCCATGGCACTCACACTAGCCTGGGCAACAAAGCAAGACTTTGTATCAAAAAAAAGACTGAGCCGGGCGCGGTGGCTCACGCCTGTAATCCTAGCACTCTGGGAGGCTGAGGCGGGCGGATTGCTCAAGGTCAGGAGTTCAAAACCAGCCTGAGCGAGACCCCGTCTCTACCATAAAAATAGAAAGAAATTAATTGGCCAACTAATATATATATAATATAAAAATCAGCCGGGCATGGTGGCTCGTGCCTGTAGTCCCAGCCACTCGGGAGGCTGAGGCAGGAGGATCGCTTGAGCCCAGGAGTTTGAGGTTGCTGTGAGCAAGGCTGACGCCACGGCACTCACTCTAGCCTAGGCAATAAAGTGAGACTCTGTCTCAAAAAAAAAAAAAGACTGAAATGGTGGTTCACACCTGTAATCCCAGCACTTTGGGAAGCTTATGCAGGAGGATCACATGAGGCCAGGAGTTGGAGGTTACAGTGAGCTATAATCTATCTGGCCACTGTACTCCAGCCTCATGACAGAGCAACCTCATCTCGAAAAGAAAAAAGGAAAAGGAAAGAAAGATAAATTCAGCCAAACTAAAAACACTGTTTTTAAATGACAGCTAATTTACATCCTGAGACAACCTCTAGGACAGTTAAAACTTCACAGACAGAACCCTCAAGAGCACTGGTCTACCACACTGATTTTTGCCTATCAAATGCTAGGTTCGTGCATGCTAATGTCTTACACTTAACAAAGTATGTTCCAGGGTCAGCATTACAATCACATACCACTGACTTTACCTTACCTTCTCCCCCCTACTTCCATCCTCAAGGGATTAAGAAAAAAAAGAAAGCTCCTTCAAGCTACAGGATATTTTTTAAATGCTGATGTGCAACAACGGGTATCAAATTTCTCAATTTTACAAAACTACCTAAGATTGAGAACTAACTTAAATAAAATGTCTGCAAAGATTTGAACTTTTCTAAATTAGGCTTCAGATGGTTGCCAACCTATGCTCTAAAGCAGGTCTCCAAATGTTATCCAGGAAACTTTGGGAAACACTGAGATCCTTTCACAAGATCAAAACTATTTTCGTAATACTACTATGATGATTTTAACTTTCTTCTTCTTTTTTTTGGACAGAGAGTCTTACGCTCTGTCACCTGGGCTAGAGTGCAGTGACGCTCACTGCAACCTCCAACTCTTGGGCTCATGAGATTCCCCCTGCTTCGGCCTCCCAAGTAGCTGGGACTACAGGCATGTGCCACCACATCTGGCTAATTTTTGTATAGATGGGGTCTTGCTCTTGCTCAGCCTGGTCTCGAACTCCTGAGCTTAAGCGATCCTTCTGCCTAGGCCTTGATGAGTGCTAGGATTACAGGTGTCAGCCACTGTGTCCAGCCCTTCTTCCTTATTCTATTACCAGCACACAGTACAGTTACCCAGAGGCTAAACAAGATATATGGCATCATAAAAGATTGAATGCAAAAGCAGATACGAAATTTTAATTGCCATCTACTAAGTCAGGCACTAAAAGATGTTCAATGTCAATTTTTTGTTTTAGAAAATAGTTACTTTTCATAAAGATACGTTACATGTTAACATATGATGGGTTTTTAAATTATTATAACTTTAATTAAATTAATATTATATATTATATTTACTTTATTTTAAAGTATTTTATCTCTCATTTAAAATTTTTTTTTTGTTTTGTTTTGTTTTTGAGACAGAGTCTCGGTTTGTTGCCCAGGCTAGAGTGAGTGCCGTGGCGTCAGCCTAGCTCACAGCAACCTCAAACTCCTGGGCTCAAGCGATCCTCCTGCCTCAGCCTCCCGAGTAGCTGGGACTACAGGCATGCGCCACCATGCCCGGCTAATTTTATATATATATCAGTTGGCCAATTAATTTCTTTCTATTTATAGTAGAGACGGGGTCTCGCTCTTGCTCAGGCTGGTCATTTAAAATTTTTAATGTGGAAAAATCAATGAGATGTAAAAGCTCCAAAATATACAGAGGTTACTTAGTTGATAATAAGAAGAACTGGAATATGAATGCAAACTCATACAATACTGAATTTGAACACTTCCCAGCAAACCAAAATTGATGGGAGAATACTTAAAAGGGTAGAGCTTAATTAATTACAGTGTCTTTAAACAGGAATAAACAATTTTTTTCTAAATAAAGAAATCCAGAACCTTTTTTTTTTTTAAAAAATCAAATATACATAACTAATCTACAACAGTCTACATGTCTATAAGTTCCATCATGATTTTTATTAGGAAGGAGGTATTCAACAAGTTTTTTCTAATATTTACCACAAGCCAGGCTCTGGGCTAAACCCATCACAATAAATGTTTGTCACTGGACTTAGCAAGGAACTACATTGCATGTTAACACCTTGATCTAATCCTAAGGGGGGAAAAAAGACAATTTCAACTTGACTTTCAATAGTTAATTTGATTAATAATTAAAAAAAAAAAATCACTCGTATAGACAAATGTCTGTGTGGATAACTCTAAATAACATTGTAACTGATTTTTAAAGATAGATTTAAAACTTAAAATCCTCAAAGAGAAAAAAAATGCTTAATTTTTTAAGCTATTGCATATTTTCACCTGAGTTAAAATGATGTGTTAACCTGGGTAACCTAATATTTCTAGTCATTCTTTCATTATGAAAACAGTGGAGGAAAGGTAATTTTATGTTTTACTAATCACTCAAAAACTTCCATTAGAAGTTATTTTTAAGACAAAGATTAAATTTGCAGTTTCTAAATGATATTTGTGTCATATCTGCTGGGTACATTAAAAAGCAGATCATCATACTTTGAGGTTATGTAACTACAGTTGAAATCTACAGATAGGGGAACTCGATTCCAAAGAAAACACATAACATTTCATTTATTCTGATAATGGTCTTTCAGCTTCCACTCACGTAATTAAATTACATGACAACCTTATGCTTTGAATCTTTCAACTTATCTGAGGTCCATTATTTCACTCTTTCCGATTTCACTAGGTTAGTTCATTTCTTGAAAATGCAAATAACCAAAATTTATTTTTACTGAATTTTTTTTATAACACTAAAACAATGTCTACATGGGCTGCCACTGCCCTAAAAACAGACAAAGAGCAAATCTAAACTGTCAATGATAAATGGAACTTTAGGTCAGTGTTACTTTGTAAATAGGCTGTTTTTGCCACAAAAATAGGAAGATTCATTCTAAAATCCTGAATATACAACTCGTAGAAAAATGACTCTTCACAAGTAGATTGATGGCACCAGTGAAGGTTTATCAAGCTGTTTTCTCGGCCTCAATCCCACCTTGGGGCAATGCAAACTACCCCCTATTTAGGGTAGTCTGATAGAAAGTGCTTCCTGATAGAAGCACTTCACTAACTTAATGAACGTCACTCTAACTCGGTGAAGTCAGAAGCACTAACTTCAGTCAGACCACTACTGGAAGGCAGGAGGAAGGAGAAACCTAGCAGCCGCAGTTGTTTCCAGTGTCTAGGTCTCCACCACACCACCAGCCGAACTAGCTTCACCATATCCTCAGGACTACTACTTCTGTGGAGTTCCTCCCCCCTCCCCAAACTATTAGGTTCTGATAACCCCAATTTCTCCCTGTTGTTCCAGAGCCCAAAATGGTAATTACAATATACCAGGAACCTCAGGGTTCCTTCTTTGTGTTTTCTTTCAGTCCTCAATATGTGAACTATCTACTTACCTGACCCCATATATTAAATCCTGTGTTAAAATAATTAGTATGGGGCCAGGCACAGTAGCTCATGCCTGTAATCCTAGCACTCTGGGAAGCCGAGGCAGGAGGATTGCTTGAGCTCAGGAGTTCGAGACCAGACTGAGCAAGAGCGAGACCCCATCTCTACTATAAATAGAAAGAAATTAATTGGCCAACTAATATATATAGAAAAAATTAGCCAGGCGTAGTGGCGAATGGCTGTAGTCCCAGCTACTGGGGAGGCTGAGGCAGGAGGATCACTTGATCCCAGGAGTTTGAGGTTGCTGTAAGCTAGGCTGACGCCACGGCACTCTAGCCCAGGCAACAGAATGAGACTCTGTCTCAAAAATAAAATAAAATAAAAAAATAATTAGTATGATTTCTGTTTTCCTAAACGAACCCTGACTAATTCAATACTTAAAACTCGCTGTGGCTCACGCCTGTAATCCTAGCTCTTGGGAGGCCGAGGCGGGCGGATTGCTCAAGGTCAGGAGTTCAAAACCAGCCTGAGCAAGAGCGAGACCCCGTCTCTACTATAAATAGAAATTAATTGGCCAACTGATATATATATAAAAAAAAAAAATTAGCCGGGCATGGTGGCGCATGCCTGTAGTCCCAGCTACTCGGGAGGCTGAGGCAGAAGGATCACTCGAGCCCAGGAGATTGAGGTTGCTGTGAGCTAGGCTGACGCCACGGCACTCACTCTAGCCTGGGCAACAAAGCGAGACTCTGTCTCAAAAAAAAAAAAAAAAAAACTTAAAACTATCCTAAATTTAGTTTTATCCAAATATAATTAAAGTATCAGTTTTCTATGGAAATGTACAATCCACACTGCTTCATCAAGAGACAAAATAAAGGTTTTTATATGACAAGGTATGATGATTATCCAAATATCCAGGACAAAATCTGTTGCCTTCAACCTATGCCAATGACCTTCTTTCTTTCCTATAATGTATTTTCAAACTGTTACCTGAGATAATTTTTTAAATTGCAAATATGATATTACTTTACTGATTATATGCTTCAATATACTACTTTTTCTGATCTGGTCCTTCTCTCTGTAATCTTAGCTCTTGCCATTTATCTACACTATAAAAATCTTCGCAGTTCTCTAAACATGCTATGCTATTTCACACCTCTACATCTTTGTGTTATTCCTCTGAATGCTATGCAAAGTCTAGACCTCTTCAACTGGCTAAAGTTATATAGAAGCTGTTGGGAAGCATTACTTTTACTTTAATATCTTTCTTTTCTGTCTCCACCAGAAAGTTCCTTTAAGATGGGCCACATTATCTTAGTTCTATATATATAAATACAAGCTACCATATGTCTGGCAATTTGAAACCTTATTAACTTTTTCCTGAATAAATTCTAAATTGCATTTGAATCTGTGACTAAAATATTCAAAATAAGTAACAGTTACCTCATTAACTTAAACTTTGGAAAATACTTAAAATCCCTCATTGGGCTTCATGCTCTTGAGGACCGAGACTTTTGGATTCTTAGTGTCCAACAGAGTATATGGTATACAGTAGATATTCAAATAAATGCTTATAAGGACTTTATATTTTATGAAAAGAAAGAAAGCTTAAGTTAAACCACTTCATAGAAGTTCCAGCCTAAGTTCTTTATATCCCACATATCACAAAGGTTAAGATTTTGCTTTGTACAGAAACACTGAAGAAATAATTCCAAGATGATGTCTTCTAACTATGCTCAGGTTCCACTAATAAGCTTGGCTCATTAGGCTGAAATAGGATTATTACAGTATTAAATAAATAAAGCAAGGAAAATGTGATTTAAACATTTTCAAACAATAGAAGACATTAGATTTAATAAGACTTGCCAAGGGATTTTTTTTCTTATTTGCAATAAATTCTCAAAAACCCCAAACTGGGCATGTTTATAATACTTACTGCATCTGAAGTTTTGCTTGGATTATTGCTTGGATTAGAAGAATGTGAATTTGAACTATGAAGAGCACTGTGGTTGTGTGAATTTTCTTGTGGAGAGTAACTGGTCCCTTAAAAAATAAAGAACAAAGTAAATTATGTATTTCATGTTTAAACTAACTTCTATCATACTGAAGATCACTGTATATCCCTAAATCGACATTTTACATAAGCATCAGGAATATATATATATATATTCATACTTTTTATAATGTATAAAGTATCTGTGAACCTACTAAAGACCTGGCTTAAATATATTATGTAGTTGATATCCCAATATGCTATGGAACAATGCTTATAATTAAATGAATGAAACAGATTTCATTTCCAATAACTTCTGGTGTTTTTAATAAAGAAAAGTTTTAGAAAAAGGCACAAGAGCTCAAATGCTATATAACTAAAAAGGCACTACTATATATTTTTGCAATTATATTTCTATGTCTTAGGCTCCTTCCTACTAGCTTTCTAATAGTCTTGCCAATTTTCAAGTAATACAGCATCAAGGTTTTCAAAAACTTAAGTCTCAGGGAAGGGGCTTGCCTTCAAGATGGTCAAGATGATACCAATAGTGTCTTCCTAACAGGACTGACTCTATCTAAACATTGCTTAAAAGTAACTTGAATCTTATAATCTATGTACTTAGGGTTTTTCAGCAAGAAGGTAATATAACCCAACTTTTTTTTTTAATGAGATGGCAATCATATGGAAGCTACACTAAAACAAAAACTGAAAGTGGGGAGAGCAAGTAAAAGGGTACAGTGGTCCAGGAATTACCAGGCAGAACCAGAGTGGGTAGGAGTATAAATTAGTAAGAATTAAGTATTTCAATCATTAGGAATAACTAAATGGTTAAGAAATAAGGTAAACTGAAACAAGATAACTTGCTTTTAGATATGAAAGTGGAAATGGTCAGCAGATCTACTAAGAATTCAAAAGAAGGAGAATAAGTAGATGTGGATTTATTATAGAAGTCTTTTCTACTAACCGTCTAAAGTTGGAAACTCTAACTTCGCCTTGCATGTATTAACAGTAAGCAAGCACTACAGCTCATGGATGAAATAAGAGAAAAGGCAATGATCAAGATTTAACTTTGGATAAGATTCTTCTTATAATGGAAGCTACAAGCAGATTCAAGGACCCAAGAAGGCTAAAAATGTCACTAAAGAAAATTACTTAAGTACAGTGGTTACTTAAGGACAATTGCAGGTGAGTACAATACAGATTTCCCAAGAAGCTTGATGCTTGAGATGTCTGACAGTTTCTTCATCTATTTATCTTGGTATCTACTTATGTAAACACCCTGAAACCCTTTTCTAATACAGTAGGTAATAAATAAATCCTTAATAAATGCTGTAAGAGTGACCAAGAAGAAATCAGTTAAAAATAAGCTCAGAAAAGTTAACAGAGCAGATCTGAGAATGCTATCCTTAGAAAGGCCTGTTTATACAACTGGCCTCTGGCATATATGTGGGAACACAAATTTCAGAAGAGTTCCCACAACCCCAACTGATAAGAGTTGCTCACTGTGTTTAAGCAGTTCGTATATACAATATAGGTTTGTGCTGAATACCTGTTTTCCTACTGGGAGTCTGAAATCTTGGTACATGCTAACCAAATCCAATAAAATCCTTGGGGCATGAAATCTCTAATGAGCTTCTTTGGTAGACAACACTTAGTAAGTGTGCCATAATCTGTTGCTAAAGGAATGAAGTGCATCTTGTGTGACTACTAGTAGAGGACTCCTGGAAGCTTGCACCTGGAATCCTCCAGACTTTACCCCATCTGCCTTTTCTCTTTGCTGATTTTGTACCTTTTCACTATAGTAAGTCATAGCCGTGATAATGGCTACAGGTTGCTTCCTGAGAGTTTTGGAGCCTGAGTGTGGTCTTTTTTTTTTTTTTTTTGAGACTGAGTCTCACTTTGTTGCCCAGGCTAGAGTGAGTGCCATGGCATCAGCCTAGCTCACAGCAACCTCAAACTCCTGGGCTCAAGCGATCCTTCTGCCTCAGCCTCCAGAGTAGCTGGGACTACAGGCATGCAGTCTTAAATTTATTTCCTTAAAGCAAGACTTTTGTTGAAAGAACCAGTGTATTTATATATTTTAATGCTAACTCTTTTTTTTTTTTTTTGGAGACAGAGTCTCACTCTGTTGCCTGGGTTAGAGTTCTGTGGCGTCAGCCTAGCTCACAGCAACCTCAAACTCCTGGGCTCAAGCGATCCTCCTGCCTCAGCCTCCTGAGTAGCTGGGACTACAGGCATGTGCCACCATGCCCGGCTAATTTTTAAAATATATATATTAGCTGGCCAATTAATTTCTTTCTATTTTTTTATAGTAGAGATGGGGTCTTACTCAGGCTGGTTTTGAACTCCTGTCCTTGAGCAATCTGCCTGCCTCGGCCTCCCAGAGTGCTAGGATTACAGGCGTGAGCCACCGCACCAGGCCTGAGTGTGGTCCTAAAACCCCAAAACACTCAGTAACAAAGACAAATACTCTTAAGTTAAAAAAATATATATATATATATCTCTTAGATCCACTGCTGAAATTTCCATTTTCAGACATAACACAAAAGATTTTTTTTTCCAGCCAGACGTGGTGGCTTCATGCCTGTAATCCTAGCACTCTAGGAGGCAGAGGTGGGCAGATCATTTGAGCTCAGGAGTTTAAGACCAGCCAGAACAAGAGTGAGACCACGTCTCTACTAAAAAAAAAAATAGAAGAAATTAGCTGGACTATATATATGTATGTATATATATAAAATTAGCTGGGCATGGTGGCACATGCCTGTAGTCCTAGCTATTTGGAAGGCTAAGGCAGGAGGATCACTTGAGCCCAGGAGTGTGATACTGCTATGAGCTAGGCTCACGCCACAGCACTCTAGCCCAGGCAACCGAGTGAGATTCTGTCTCAAAAACAAGAGGAGAGGAAAAAAAAAAATTTTTCTCCCAAATATCAGGTTGACAGTTAAATACAAATAAGAAACAGAACTAACAATCTCAACTACTAGAGTACTATATTTATACACTACTCATAGAGTTGAGATTTTCATGGAAATTTCCATAAATATGTCAACGATAACGGAGAACAGGCCAATCTTACTGACTGAAATGAACCCCAGAGTAATTCATTAAGAAGACTGGATTAGATGACTTACTCTGATATTTGCATACATTCTTTTTTTTTTTTTTTTTTTTTTTTTTGAGACAGAGTCTCACTTTTTGTTGCCCAGGCTAGAGTGAGTGCCGTGGCATCAGCCTAGCTCACAGCAACCTCAAACTTCTGGGCTCAAGCAATCCTACTGCCTCAGCCTCCCGAGTAGCTGGGACTACAGGCACGTGCCACCATGCCCGGCTAATTTTTTTATATATATATATTAGTTGGCCAATTAATTTCTTTCTATTTTTTATAGTAGAGACGGGGTCTCGCTCAGGCTGGTT
>VSMF01136354.1:0-44679 GCA_008750915.1 Microcebus jonahi | reverse complement strand
ACAGGTGGGCCTGGGCGTGACTACAGGTGGGCCTGGGCGTGGCAGGTGGGCCTGGGTGTGACTACAGGTGGGCCTGGGCGTGACTACAGGTGGGCCTGGGTGTGTCAGGTGGGCCTGGGAGTGACTACAGGTGGGCCTGGGTGTGTCAGGTGGGCCTGGGCGTGACTACAGGTAGGCCTGGGCGTGGCAGGTGGGCCTGGGCGTGACTACAGGTGGGCCTGGGCGTGACTACAGGTGGGCCTGGGCGTGACTACAGGTGGGCCTGGGTGTGTCAGGTGGGCCTGGGCGTGACTACAGGTAGGCCTGGGCGTGACAGGTGGGCCTGGGCGTGACTACAGGTGGGCCTGGGTGTGGCAGGTGGGCCTGGGCGTGACCGGCTCCCGCACTCACTCCGAGGGGCGCAGGTCCTCGCCCCCAGCTGCCGGGATCACTCGTGCAGTCTGCCAGCCCAGCACCGCCCACCTGCACCTGCCGGGCCGGCATGGACAGGCCACAGCGTGCAAGAGCAAGCCCCACCATTACGAGTGTTATAAGGTATTTTGGGCATTCACTACTTATTCCAGAAGAGAGAAGCTCATTAGACCCTTGCTTACTTGTATTTAATGAGGCCAGAAAAAAGACAGAAGAACAGGTCTCATTTTCCAGATAAACATGTCAAATAGAGGACTACCCACCCTTCTCCAGCCCCTTCAGCTGTGGGTGGGGCCCGGTGACCCCTGCACCACCCCACTAGGCCGGCTCTGTGTGACCCAGAGAATATGGCAGAAGTAATGAGTGTTCCTTCTGAAATCAGGCTATGAAAGACACTGTGCTTTCATCTTCCTCTTCCTCTCTCTCTCTGTCTCTCTCTCTCTCTCTCTCACACACACACACACACACACACACACACACACACACGCTTTTTCTCACGTCGCTCATTCTGGGGGACTCCAGCAGCCGAGTCCCGAGCAGCCCACAGAGAGGCGCGTGGCCAGGAGCCGAGGCCTCTGCCCGCAGCCCTGGAGCGAGCTCGCCGGCAGATCTCCCGCCCCATCAGGTCTTCGGATGCCTGGAGCCCTGGTCAGTAGTTTGCTCACAAGAAACGGAGCCAGAAGCTCCCAGCCGTGCCAACCCCAGAACCCTGTGACCCTCGGAAACCGAGTGAGATAATAAATGTTCATTGTCTCCAGCTGCTACATTTGGCGTCATTTGCTCTGTAGCAACAGGACCTCATGCGCTGGCTTCCAGGGGGTATAACAAAGCCGGCGTCACATCCCGCCCTCGGGCGCCCGCCCAGGTGGCTTTGCCACCCCGAGCTCCTTCACTCATCCTTCCCTGCCCAGATCCAGGGGTCCCGGGGGCTGCAGCATTAAGAAATATTAAAAGTTGGTGTTTTCCAGATACCTGTGATTATTTCACAAAAATGTGCTGAATTGCCGTTATTATCTTCATACCTGATAGGCTTCTATGAACAGGACGCCTTGTTGTTCAAAACAACCCAGCACTTGAACAGCACCTCAGAACAAAATCGACATGAAATTTTGCCACCTAAATAAAATTCCAGATAACATGAATTCTTAGAGTGGCCATGGCATGGAACTAGACTCAGGCCTTACTGAGAATGGCTGCACTCAATCCTAGGCTACTCCTCCCGTGTGGACAGTACTAGATGAGAAGGAGTCTCCCAGGTGCTTGCATCTCACCCAAGTTACCACTGTTAACTCATCCCTACCTTGGATGTCCTCCTCTCCGGAAACTAACCTGATGAGCCAAGGTCTGAGGACTGAGGACGTCCTCATATCAGAATTAAGTCTTCAGCCAAGAAATAACTCTCCTCTCCCTTCTTAAAAACATAAAGCAGAATAAAATCTAGCTGAAAATACTTGTGCCGTAGACTCGGTGGAGCAGAAGAGCGGGAAGGGTCTCATGTCACCAACCTGGGGCCACTTCTCCCCAAGCACTGTCGTTGCCAGACTGTGTCCCTCGAAACGTCTAATTACGAAATCCATCCAGGTGAGTGCGCAGTAAAACTCTCGTCTTTCTGGCTAACCGGAATTTCCATTGTGCCACAGAAAAGAGATCAGATGAATCTCATGCAGCTAAACTTTTCACAAAACTGTAAGATTTTTTCAGAGCCTTGTAAATTCAGTACTGATATTTTCAGACACAATTTTATCCATTTTTAGCATTATAAATATATAAGATCTGAAATGCCAAAAGGCATAGCAAACATGGTGCTTTTGCAAAGCTCATACAACGACAACATGATTTTAAGGACTTTTTCCATTTTGCACCTAGACTCGAAACAAGAGTTAATATCTTACGTACGTATATATCAAAGTGTGGTGCCCTAGGTCAGAACCCCCAGAATCGTGTTCTTAGGACCCGCTCTGCAGGCAGGAGGGTACTGTATTGGGGGAGCAATGGGGGTGCAACCACCATTTTTACAAGTTCTACAGCTGTCAGATTTGAGAACTGATAACCTAAGAGGTGACCCCCACGCTATAATTAAAGAAAACAGAGTCTATGCATCTTCTGACACTTAAATACACTTAAGTGGAGAAAGTAAAAGATGTATATTTTATATTTTCAGGTCACTGTAAAAGATTGGGGCATCCCTTTGTTCTTGAATGTAGGACCCACCCACATCTTACACGGGCATTCCCCAGGGCACCTGCCCCTTGTCCGCAGCAAGCATTCAAAATATAAGTGACGAATGAGTAAAGGGGCCAGAGAGTGAGAGGGTGATGACATCTTTTCCTGGGTCAAGTTGTGCCCAATCTGTTACTTTCAAGAAGATCACAGTATTGGCTTATCAAAGAGATTTCTGCACCCCCAGTGTTTACTTGCAGCACTATTCCCAGTAATCAGGACATGGTTGTTAACTGTCTAATAGCAGAAGAATGGATAAGGAAAATGTGGTATAGACACACAATGGAATACTATTCAGCCACGAAAAAGAGCTGAATCCTGTCATTTGCTGCAGCATGGATGAGCCTGGAGACACTGTGTTAAGTGAAATAAGTCAGGCACAGAAAGATAAATATGGCACGTTCTCGCTCATATGCACAAGCTAAAACAATCTGATCTCGTAGAAGTAGAGTGATGGTTTCTAAAGGCTGGGAAAGGTAGGGGGAGGGAGGATAGGGAGAGAGTGGTTAAAGGACACAGAAGAAATAATTTCTAGAATTCTATAGCATTGTAGGCTTCCTAGAAGTAATAATTTATTATATATTTTCAAATAGCCAGAAGAGAGTATTTTGAACATTCCCAATACAAACAAATGATAAATGTCTGAGGTGATGGAAATGCTAATTACTCTGATTTGATCACTATGCATTGTGTGTATCAAAACATCACTATGTGCCCCATAAATGTGTACAATTATTACATCAATCAAAAATAAAAATCTAAAAAACGGACATCATAATACTGATGATCCAATTGCATGATTAGACAGGGCAGCAGGAAGAGTCCACGAATGCAGGGAGGCCGTCCTTCAGAAACGTCACAGAGGCTGTCATTCCACCTGCCACTGGAGAGGGGGCTGCTCTCCCACGTCACTTCTGCTCTCCATCAACAGCTGCCCTGCTGGGACACTGTTGGATAACAAGCTTCTCTCCCCACCGGTGTGTTCTCAAGAGCTAACACTGGGTGTTTGATGATCACAAGCTTCATTCAAATTCCATCCCAAACTCACTATTCCATTTCTTCTGCCAGAAATGAAAAACACATGAAATGCGAAATGGAAGATAATAATAAGATCTGTTCCAACATAGCCAATTTTAACTCATTTAACCTTCTTAAGAGAAAAAAATAAATAAAAGAACAGCAAGAACCTGTATTTCTGGGCCCCTTTGTTTTCTATATTGACTACAAATGTGGTCTCCAGAAACCTTGCCTTTAATTTGCAGGATTTACAATACGTTAGAACCTCAGCACGCATTAACTCAGCTGACCCTTGAACAAGGCAGGAGTTAGGGGAATCACTCAGCCCTCCATACACACACACACACACACACACACACACACACACACACACACACTCAAAATTCCAAGCATAGCTTTTGACTCCTCCAAAATGTAACTACTAACAGCCTACTGTTGACCGAAGCCTTACCAATAATACAGCAGTGGGTGAACACACATATTGTGTATGTATCATATGCTGTACACTAACAATAAACTAGAAAAAATGAGATGTTTTTAAAATCACAAGGAAGAGAAAATACATTCACTGTTCACTAATTGGAAGCGGGCCATCATAAAAGTCTCCATCCTGGCCGTCCTCACGTTGAGCGGGCCACGGAGGAGAAGAAAAAGGGCTGGTCTTGCCGTCACAGGCATGGCAGAGGCGGAAGAAAACCTGTGTATAAGTGGCCCAGGCAGTTTAAACTGGTGCTGTTCGAGGGTCAACTGTATCGTAAAGCAACTAAAATAAACCTGCGAGATGCGGGCTCCGCGGTCATGGTGCCGTTTGCCATGCAAAGCGAGCGTTCCAGGTTCCAGTCTGAATCTCACAGCCTGGCTTCACCCTGATGCTCCTTATTCACAATTGGATGCTCCCAGTATCCTCCCAGAAATGCGCACGGGAGTGAACTGAGGACTGCTTCTTCATAGTTTAGGGCTCTCCTCGTCTTCAAATTTCTGTGGTTTCGCGTCAGCCAGATGTCGCCCAAGCTTGTGTCACCCATCCTCGCTCCATGTCAGAAACCGGCTGAGTGAGTGGCTTGAGTCTCACTTCTGATAAGCTGCTGGGGAAATAATTTTCAAGAAAGCAAGCACGTGATGCATGAATTAGAAAGCCATCAGGTGCTGTGTACTTGCGGTGTGACAGCTGAGAAATGAAAAAATTGTTCTTTCATAGAGAAAGTTGGAAATTGACAGGAAAAAATATATATATAGCAGGTCCTCGATGAATGTCATTTTATTCAATGTCATTTTGTTATAACCTTGATGACAAAAAAAAATCAGTCTCTGGCTGGGGCTGCTAACCATGTGGAGTGTGCCATTCTCCCCATGTGGGTTCCTGTGGGTACCCGGTTTCCCCCCACAGCCTAGAGACGTGCCCGTGTGGTGATGTGGCTTTTATAGAAGTCCTGAGTCGAGTCACACTGAGTGAGGGATGTGTGTGAGGGTCCGCCCTGCCAGGGAAGGGCGTCCTCCCCAGGGTCCGGGGGAAGCTCTGGCCACCCTCCACCCTGAACTGGAATCTGGTTTGGAAAATGAATGAATGAGCGAATGAATGAAGACAAATCGCTGTCAAATGAAAATTGGTAAGGTCTGTGATAATCATACACACGCACAACGATAAACAAGACTGGACTGAAGCGCCCGGCGGGCTGGTTTTCTTTGCGACTGTTAGCTTTGCGCTGCGCGGCAGTCAGAGGTGCGTCTAACAAGGTTCACTTTGCAAACATTTATTCCTTGGTTTAACTACCACCATTCTGTCCTCCCATCACTCCCTGACTCATCAAAAGTGAGTAAATTACTAATATCTGCTGTTATTAATCTTTCTTAAAGTGTATGAATGCTCACATGTATTTCAATGTTTAATACTAGAAGGGCTTTGAGTCTTTATATAGAAGTTTAGTGACATTTTTGTGTCCAGAAATATGCCCTAGATATAAACTTAATTCTTGTTTATATCAATTAGCCTGTGGTAAAACTGGTTTCATTATACATCGTTTTGCTTAAAGTCACAGTTTCCAAGAACCCAGGGATGACCTTAAGTGAGGACTCACAGCATTTAGTTACTGTTCTCACAACATAAACGATCCTGTATTTTGAGACCCATCATACACCAGCTTTGCTACCTTAGAAACCTCGCTTCAGATCTCTCCTGTTGTTGCAGTGCTGCCTGGTCCATTTCCTCTTTAAAACAGGTGTGGCTCTAACGGTGTCTTGTGGATGGATGGACACCTGGCAGCACACAGATGGGTTGATACTCTGTCCCTGGTCCTCTTCTTCCCACCCACAGCAGGGGCTGGGCCCCCCTGCTAGGACGTGAGCATCCCTGCTGCTCTAACAGGCTCTGTCCCCAGCAGCACAGCACGGGGACAAAGCCCCAAGGCATCGCACCAAAAATGCTATTTATGCAAACCAGCAAACTGCGGCCTGACACGACACTTCGCCTGACAGATCCCTTATTCCTGGCCAGGAGCAGCCGGCTGACGAGTACAGAGTCAGAGCCCACGTGAGGCCGCCGGCTCCTGGCCATGGGCAGCTTGTGTTCCTCTGTTGGCCCCACACACAGGTGAGTAGTGAGTGATCCAAGCGGAACCACACCAGGCCAACTGACAGCAACCCGGATCTGCCAACCAGCCGCTAAAACCACGGCTTGTGCATCACTCCCAGCACCAAGCCAAGCGGACGGGTCTCTAGGCCTGGCTTCCTCTGGGGTCTTTGAGTCAAGGGTGAGTGTAAGAACAAGATGTAATGCTCCACAGTGTCCAGCGTACACGCCACACAGTTTAGAGAGTCTTTTGCATGGAAACGTGCACGTGAAGATGGTGTGGGAATGTTGTGGTGGCTCACAAACCCAGGAGGAGACAGAAGGTGTCATCAACCAGTTGGGAAGTTGAAGGAATTATGGGTTAAGTGGAAAACACAGTGGTTGCACAGAAGACCGTATGGCCCCCAATAGTTAGGGTGCAGCTCAGGACGAGCTCCCTGGGGCTCTAATCTGCGGGTTTGGGAAGAAGAACCTTAGGGAAGAGGAAGTCTGAGTCCCCAAGACTTGTTAACTGTTAATGAAGTAGCAGAGAGGTAAATCTATGATGAAGGTAGCTAACTGTACCTGATTTCTCGACAGGTGGCTCTTCTGTTTTCTGGCAAACAGAATGAACTGAAGGCCATGGGAACCAACTATTTTCTACTAAATATTCTAAAATATATTCCTAGATCCAGAAAATCCAGAAATATGCTGGGTACCAATATCAAATACTTTCACTGTAGAATTACTTATACTGAATTGCATGCTCTTTTTATGACACTAGCTTACATTATTTTTGAACACAACTTGGCCAGGTGTGGTCACCCACATCTGTAATGCCAGCACTTCGGGAGGCTGAGGCAGGAGGATCAGTTGGAGCCAAGAGTTTGAGATTAGCCTAGGCAACACAGTGAGACCCCTTCTCAACAAAAATTTTAAGAAGTTAGGTGTGGCAGCAGGTACCTGAAGTCCCATCTACTCAGGAGGCTGAGGTGGGAGGATCACTTGAGTCCAGGAGTTGAAGGTTACAGTGAGCTATGACTGCACCACTGCACTCTGGCCAGGGTAACAGAGTGAGACCCCATCTCTAAAAAAATTAAACATAAACAACTTGTCGAAAATTATTGCAATTCTAGGGGTCCCAGTAAGTAGACACCTCTTCATAATGCGAGATCTGAGCCGATGGAGAAAGCATGGAAATTCAGATGGAAATTTAGCATATTATCTTTTGACTCAAACTAACTTTAATAATGTTAAAGAATTTTCAGGCAATGGGATTACTAAGACTGATCCAGAGAGTAGGGATGTGAGCCCACCGAGTTACAGGAATGAGGCCCTGGAAGTCTTCCCGTTATCCCGGGTTGCAGTGGGGTTTCCCATAGAAGAGCGGACAACTTAGCGTAGTGAGGAAAGCCTGGGCCCAGGAGAGGGAGAAGAACAGCAGTGCTTTCCACGCCACGTTTTGCCTCCCACCAAATCGCAAAGGAAACGGGGGCAGGGAGAAACCAGTAGGGTTTCTGGGAAACACTCTGCTTACAGGGAAATCTCAGGATTGGGGGAAATGAGCTCCCTGCAACAAGGCTCAGTTACTATGGTAAAGACATCGGTGAGAATTTTTTTTCATTGTATTTCATGGAATATAATTCTTTGAGGATGTCTGGAGTAAGTTCTTACCTGATTTTAACTTCAGTTCAGTTTCAATTCTAAATAATCGATCAGTTATCATGATTAATTGGATTTCAATGGGAACATATAAACATAAACATATGGAATTACTGGAACATAGAATGTACATACATACAGAGGGAGAATTTGTCATATGAGCTGCCAGAATGTCTTGAGACTCACTTATAAAATATGTCATATATGCAGACCTTAATAAACACATTTTTGCCCTTTTTTTGTCTGCAATTTGTTCCCATCTTCCTCTGTAGCAGCCGCTTTTTGCTCCAGAGCTTGGTAGCGAAGGAAGGAATAATTACTTGAAACAGGTAGTATTTAAGGGCTCCTCAAACTTTTTAAACAGGGGACCAGTTCACTGTCCCAAAGACCGTTGGGGGGGCCGTTGGAGAGTGCGGCACACATTCCACGCATGTGCACTGTGGGCCCGGGACAAGTTGGCTGCTAAGCAGGACAGGCAGCGGCGGCAAAAGCACCGGGCGGGCCGGATAAATGTCCCCGGCGGGCTGCATGTGGCCCATGGGCTGTAGTTTGAGGACCCCTGGTTTAGAGAGTAGGGGAGGGGCCAAAGTCTGAAGGAGAAATTGGCCTCCTCAGCTAACTTCCTACCGTATTTATTTCCAAGGACACATGCAAAGGGTCAGGGGCGTTTGCTAATTTCTTTAACAACTTCCACCCAGGTCAGCTGTTTTGAGCTGAGCTCTGCACACGGCAAACAAGCAGCTTCGGGCAGGTGTTTTCGCCTGACCCTTCATCCACCTGCTCGCGTTCTTTCCATCCATCCTTCCAGGCCCAGCACCCACATTCCTCCTCTTCCATCTTCCTGCTCCAGTTCTTCTTTGTTGTTGTCATCAAATCACTTAATATCCTCACAAATTATTTACCCTCGGAAAACACCAGAAAGGCTTTTGGTAACAGGATGAGGTACAGAAGGAACACATACTGGACTGACCTCGTGAAGCAGCCCTCCCCTGACCGCCCGCCGGTCCATCCACGGGCCATTTGCTAAGTGTGCCGGCACACCCCACGTGCATTTCATCTGAAGAGCTCCGATTTTCTATCAAAATCAAAGCAAAACACGGAACTTTCCTTTCTGGATTAGACTCATCACTGCACAACAGTAAGCGCTCTTCTCTTTCCACTTCCAACGTGCATGAGTATCGGGCACGTTTCCCCAGCTCAGAGGGCGTCTGGGACTGCCGTTCTCCTGCGAGGGGCATTTGCACCTGGTGTTAAGAGGCACCTAAAGGATGGCATGACCTCCACTGAACTGACGGCCGCCTTGCACACCGCTCCCCACCAGACCCCCCTCTCGGTGACCATGAAGATGCCCCGCCATGAGCCCCGCAGGGAACTTGGGCCACTGTCTCAGGATCTCTGTGGTCCCCAGCCCTAAATGCCAGAAACAAGCACAAGTAAACATATATATTGACACAGCCAGGAAACTTTCAAAATACAAAATGACAAGTTCTCCCCCTCGGTTTGTAAAACAAGACTCTCCTAAGGTAGAGCACAGGAGAGAGTATTTTTTGAAGCTCCCCTGAAGTTCCTGATGCAGGTGGTCCCCTGGGCAGACCATGTTTGGAAGCCACTGCTATAGGTATCTGAGCTGGGATTTTTAATTTGAAAATGAATACCGATTTCCTAGTATTTTTCATGTACATACATATTATCTGCCCATTAAAGGGAGATTTTGCATTTTCTTTAGATTTTCTTTATCTCGCCTTATTGAGTTTAGCAAGATATCAAGATAGAAAGTCAGTATACAGAAATCTATTTTGTCTCTGTATATTAGCAATGAATGGGAAATTAAAGTTTGAAAAAAAGGATACAATCAATCCCCAAACATGAAATACGTAGAGATAAACTTATGAAAATATTTTGATACCTATATTCTAAAATCTATACAATAATGCTGAGTAGAATTAAAGAAGAACTAAAGAAGATATCTTCTACATTAATGAATCGGAAGCCTCAGTATTATTAAAAGGACAATTCTCCCCAAATTGATCTCTAGATTCGATATAATCAAAATCAAAATCTCAGCCTTTTGCAATAATTTGGATGGAATTGGAGACAATTATCCTAGTGAGGTATCTCAAGAATGGAAAAATGAACACCACCTGTGCTTACTATTAGATTGGAACTAACCATTGAGCACACATGCACAGAGGGAAGTAAAACTCAGTGGAAATCAAGCAGGGGGGGAGGTAAGAGGAAGGGATGGATGAAAAACCTACCTAACAGGTACGATAACACTCTATGGGTGATGGGCACTCTGATGACCCTAACACAAGCATTACAACATCAATACATGTAGCCAAAAACATCTTTACCCACATGATACTTTCAAATAAAAAAGAAAGAAAAGAAAGAGAGAAAGGAGAGAGAGAGAGAGAGAGAGAGAGAGAAAGAAAGAAAGAAAGAAAGAAAGAAAGAAAGAAAGAAAGAAAGAAAGAAAGAAAAGAAAGAGAGAGAAAGAAAAGAGAAGAAAGGAAGAAAGAAAGAGAAAGAGAGGGAGGGAGGGAGGAAGGAAGGAAGGAAGGAAGGAAGGAAGGAAGGAAGGAAGGAAGGAAGGAAGGAAGGAAGGAAGGAAAGAAAAGAAATTGCCAGATATATTTTTCTTTAAACATTCTTGGACCCATGCAATGGTCGAATTCTTTCCTAAGGTTTTGCATTTGCTCTGTACTGGTGGTGGCTATAAGAAACTTCTTAATATGTGTCTCGAACAGTAGATATAAAGGAATTGAGTCAGAATTATTATCTGTAATAAAAACAGCCCCACGTGAGGAGCGCTCCGCTGCGAGCGGGTATCGCAGCTGCCTGAGTAAGCACATAAGACAGCAAACTCTTTTAGAGACCTCCTAAAATGCTTTTTGTAAAATATGGTGCATTGTTCTTGTGAGCAGGTCAGTTTTCGGTTCAAGTAATTGTATTTTGTGAACTAACATTCTCGATGCCATTTCAATTTGCGAACTTACTCGTGGCCTCTTCACCCGGAGGAGACTCCCTCACAGACGGCCGTGCGGCGCTGTGGACGCCACCGCCTGACCCGCCCGGCCACAGGGAACGTACAATGAGCGGCCCGCCGGGGCATAGCCGTGCTTTTCCGGTTTTTCTGTTCTGTTTGTCTGTTTTGCAATAGATACACTCGGGAAATGCAAATAATTTCCGCCATAAGAATTTGCTCCTGTTTTATTTTCTAAAGCAAAGCATTTTTGCGTCTTCGCTGTGTTTGTGTACATTTGATGTTTACTGTGATGTAAAGCGGATTAGACCGCCGCATGGGGAAAATTAATTGTTAGAGATTTCGGCGTGGCTTCAACTACCCTAAAATCTTAACTCAGACAGACATTTCATTTTTTTTTTTTTTTAAACTGGACTCTCTGCAGAGATAAATGAAGACAGATGGCATCACCTCGAAGCCGGTTATCCTGATGAAAGATCTCAGGGAGTCGCAGCTGTAAGCAACGCGAGACCTTTTGACATCGACCGTGTAGACGGGTTTGGGGAGAGAGGAAAGGCAGCATGTGAGCCCAGCTGCTTGTCTGATACGAATGCTGGCAGCGTTGCTAGGATTATTTTTTTGTGTCTAAACTGTGCATCCCATTAGTTCTGATATGAAAGGCTGATCTTGTGACTCTAATGTATTCACGTTTCTGCCTCCAGCGAAAGTCGAGATCTGATTGAGCGAGGCAGAATCCAACACCGTTCAGTCCAAACTATCTAAAACCCCGATGATGTCAGGCCTTACATTTTAAGAGCCCCGTCAAGTTTGTTATATCAAGAAATATCTAATCAACAGACAGTAAAAATAATGACAGTGGGGCTATCTGAAAAAAATAAATAAATAAAAGCCATTTGGGCACCTGTAACTGTCAGGCTATTAATGTAGGAAATGAATGCCCGGGGTTGTTTTCCTGACACTGGGTAAATATTCCAATGGGCAATGATAAATTGGAATGGGAGAAAGAGTCTCTTATCTCTACATAGACTAAAAAGCACTTGACAACTGTTCCTACATTCTCTGTGTGCAGTCAGATAAAGAGTGCGTGATTACTTTCCTTTGGAACCTTGCACTGAGTGTTTTTGCCTCATTCTGAATGAATATTTGCTCAGATAGCCAAAGTGCCACAGATAAATATGGAGAAATAGATGCATGAGGGAGATGGTAGAGTTGACAAGAGTGAGGTCATTTAAGAAGGATTTAGGGAAAGGCTTGGGAGAAACAGGGAGTGCATTTGGATGTTCTCATGAATTTTTTTTCAATAGCCCAGCCTACTAAAACGTTTAAACGTATTAATATTAGGGCGGGAATGAAGTAGCACAGTCACTTCCCTGTAGTACGGAAGCAATGTATCCATCACCTGGTGGATGAGGGTTCCGTGTGAAATGAAACATGGACGTCAAAGAAAGTAACATTATGGGATGTTAAAACTAATTATCATGCTAGTCTTTAGCGTGTGTATGATTAATAAAACAGTGTGATCGAAATTATTCATTAAATGAAAACAGAAAATAAAACACATATTTACTGAGTGACAATACCCTTAGCAATGTTACCAAAATATTGTCCTCTCTTTTGCCTAGAAAACAGCAAAAATAATGTAACTAGTGCAAGCCCCTGTTTCCTCATGTGTGAAATAAGAATAACAGCATCATAGGTCATTGTTGTAAACAGGATGCTAATTATCTTCACGCTGGGCATGCGCATTCCTCCCTCCCTCCCTAGTCCTGGGAACCTCCTGGGCCGCCCCCTGGCCAGCCCTGGCATTGCTGGGGCCTTTCTCTCAACCTCTCTGAACACAGGTTTGCTCACTGGTCCGGTCTCAGCCACCTTTTAAGGAACTAAGATATTAAACACGTTAAACTTGGCTTTCCCGGTCAGAATTCCTGCTGCTGCAGACAATGGATTTCGAGCATCCCTGTGTTCTAAAGAGATGCTTGAGCCATGACAAACAGGGCAGGGACAAGACGATAAACCTCTGGGCCACCCCCCACACCCCCCACCCCCAGCCTGTGTTCAGGAGACTGATCAGGAAGAGACAAAAACAAAACAAAAACTGATGGTTTCTTGGAGCAATTGTTTTGAAGAGTACAATGTGCCCCCTACCCCTACCCAGGCAAAAGGTGTATCCCCCCCTAATTCAAGCCAGGAAAAGGGGAGCATAACATTTTCACACAGCCTCCCAGGGTTCCCCCTGGTGACATCCGCACCAGGAGTGTGCGAGGTATACCCCAAGAAGCAGACGATGAGAAGAGGCACAGCCCGGGGGCCCAGCAAGGGGCTGGGGTGGTGACAGCACTGCAAGTGCGCCCCTTCGTGTCGGCCGCGCGGTGGCCCCGGAGCACTAGCAAAAGCTCCCCAGGCCTCCTGCCTCCTGGACTCGGAGCTGACACGTCACCCTGCTGCAACCCTTCAGTCGGGGCCAGCCACCCGGCCAGCCCAGATGCCTGGGGCAGAGAAAGAGACGTCATCTCTCATGGGAGCCGCTCCAAAGTCACACTGCAGAGTCACGGCTCTGGGAAGGGCCACCCCCGAGGTCGTGCTTGATATCACCCGGTGAGTGCGGCGAGAGTGCTGGGCCGTGTAGGTGCCGGGGGCATAGGCCTGGCCCGGAGGAGAGGACGTCTTTTCCTAAGTGCAGCAGAAGTCACGTGAGTCAGAACGATTCCTGTTTCTGAGACGTCGCCGAGGGAGGATGCTGCGTGGGGAGCGGGTTGCAGAGGGCAGGGTGGGGCGGTCAGGTGGAAGCCACTGCAGTCAGGCAGCCGGTATTTGATGGGGCCCTGGATGAGCGCCCACTGGCTGGAGAAAATTCAATTAAAGGAAATATTTTATCCATAGAGCTCAGGAAATATTTTACAAATAGAGCTCACAGGACATGCTGGCAAAGTCACCTTAGGAGGCTGGAAATAGAAGAATCCAGTATGCTCCCTAGAGCTGTGTGAGTGTCGCGTGAGTGGCGGTGCTATTTGCTAAGACGTGGCAAAGCGGAGGAGGAGCGGGGGTATTTAGATCCCACTTCCATTTTGTGCATCTTAAGTTTGCAATGTCTGTTATTCATTCAAATAGCAATATCAGGTAAGCAGTTAGTCTAGAGGTCATCGGGATTTCGAACGAGAGTCATCAGCGTGCCAGTGGCATTTAAAACATGAAAACCTATTTGATCACCCGTGGGGAGAATGTGGAGAAGGAATAACATCCAAGGTCAAACCTTGTTAAGACCAAATATTTTAGAGGTTACCTAGAAGACAAGCCAGAAATGTGACTGAGCAGAACCCGCTGAAATCTCCAGACAGTCACAGAGACCAGGTAGCCAGATAACCTGGCCTGTGCCCACCAGCTCCCGGCGGCACTCCGTCTGGGTTCGTGACAACAAAAGTGTCTTTAGACATTGCAGAGTCATCCCCGAGGGGCCAAATTGCTCCCACTTGACAACCACGGCTCTAGATACAAGCAGCGGTCAACTGCGTCAGGCAGCCCTGAACGGTCGGTCACATGCGCTGTGGTCTGAGGGGCAACCACAGGTTCGAGGAGACGGAGTCCCTGGTGTCCTGACACCGCTGTGGAGAGTCGAGAAGTGCGTCGGCGTCAGGCTGGGCTGCAGAGTGAGCAGCAGGTAAAGACCTGCAGGTGGAAAACCTGGGCTACCCTTTACAAATGTCTTGCTGCAGCCAAGGACAGACAATTAGAGCTTTAGCTGGAAGGGCACTTGAGGTAAAGACAGGGCAGCGTCACGGGAGACAGGAGAGCACGTTTGCGTTCTGATGGGAGCGACCCAGCCGAGAGGAAGAAATCGGGGACTCGGGAGATTGTGCACGGCTACAGCGATCAGCAGAAGCCAGCGAGAGTCTGTTTTGCTACCCGTCCATACTAGAGTGACAACCAATCACGTCACATTTTCTAAATGGCGGTTTCTAACCAATAACCTCAATTTCTAACTCGTCCCAAATGCCTCCGTTTTGCATTGCATTTTTAATCCTCCGTGCGTGGTACCATCCTCTGATAGCCTGTCCGAGTGCGTCTTGGTGGGAAGAGATCACACAGCCTCCTGAGCCCAAGAGTGGCCCGCGCCACCTACCTGGCCTGCGCCACTCTACCTGGCCCGCACTACTCTACCTGGCTCACGCCACCTACCTGGCCCGCGCCACTCTACCTGGCCCGCACCACCTACCTGGCCGAGGCAGAGCCGAGCCGCCGCAAACCGGTCTGCGTCCACTTCATATGCTTTTCCCCCACCAGTGAGTGGCACCGCACTGACGACAAGCGCGCCCCCGCCGTGCCCGCATCTTCGCACGATCGCAACCTCCGAGCAGACTCACTCCTCGGCCCCTGCTCACACCCGCACAGACGAGCACCGCAGCCCCCGCGCGTACAGACCAGCCTGCGCTTGGGCGTCTCCAACACCCGTTTGCGAGCCGCTTCTGATCCAATCCTGGCAGCGGCCTGGTGCCCCGACCTCCCCGCGCCGACTTTCCTTGGGTGGGAAGCTGCCGGCTCCACGTGTGAGGTCAAAGAGAAAAGGGAGAGGATTTCTCCTCGAAAGACGGAGAGCTCGGGACCGGCGACCCGGCGTTCGTATCTGGCATGCCGTCCCACGTCTCTCCCACCTGCTGCAGCGCGTCGAGTATCATCTGCTACTTTAAAATATTCTATTTCTTTTCCGTCACAATATAAGGACGTCTCAGAGCGAATATGTACGGATTAGGAAGTTCACGTGCTCCGCCGTCTCTTGCGACTTACTTGTCTTGATGAAAGTTGCACATTGTGATAGCCGCCCCCCCCTTCAGGGTCTTCCAGATCTATCTATCAGCCATCGTCAGCGTGCTAAAGAGCTCTAGGCACTTGAGAAGGTGTTGCACGTGCTTTCTGTCCTCAAGGCTCACAACCCAGTTTTGAGAATAAAGCCCGTTTTCGTGAAAAGTTGCCTTCTCGTAAATGGTACAAGGCAATACACTATGACTCAGAGAAGAGCAAAAGACGGCCTCAGTCTAGAATGATGAGGGCAGGCATAAATAGGATAGAGTACAGGGTTTCTGGGGCCTTAAGGTCTAGCTCCGGGTGAACGGATGGGATGGAAGCGAGCAGGCATTCAGAGGGCAACAGCAGAGCTCGCCGCGCTCCGCAGGCGTTTGAAACGCAGCACGTGGCTGGCCGAGGCCGGAGAGTTCATCGATCCACTCATTCATTCATGCATCTATCAGTTCAATAAACTTTCTAGTCAATGTGCTTAGTCTAGTAGACACCGTGTGCAGTGGGTGCAAGAAATGCAAGTGTGAAGCACATGGAAATAATTCTTGCTCTCACGGAGCTTGCGTTTGAGTGGAGGAGACAGAAGCTAGACAGGTTTGCTACTAAATAAATTATATATCGTGTAAAGTAAGTGCTAGAAGGGGAAGCAGCAGGTTCTGTAAGATTGGAGGGTGGGAGGGGCACCCACAGAGAGGGAACAGCCACCGCGAAGTCCCTGGGGAACAGAGAGCTGCCAGTGCTGGGCTCGCTACTGCAGGCTGGGGTGGCTGCGCGTGGATGAGGACGCAGGGACTTAAGCAGCACAAAGAGGGCAGCAGCAAGCAACGCCCCCCCCACCTTCTGCAGGAACGGGGCCTGCACCACACAACATGGGAACAGACTCAGTTTTTATTCTAAGAGTAACTGGAACACGTTGGAGTATTTTAGGCCAGAAAGTGATGTCTCAAATTTATGTTTAAAAGAGGTCACTCATGTCGGCGGGTGAGGAGTAGAATGGAGGTGCACAGATTACGTGACTACGGCCAAAATTCAGAGCAGAGATGCGGCTCTCCGCGCTGGTTTCCAGACGGAAGGCCATCATTTTGGAGACGCTTGACAACGTTCCAGGCTAAGACAAGCCCTTTTCTTTTCTTTTTTCTTTCTTTCTTTTTTTTTCTTACATGAAATCTCTGATTATATCTGCAGGCGCAGAGAAAGAGCAAATGGTGGGAGAGATTTCTAAGAGAAAAGAGACGAAAGGAAAAATTGAAAGAATGAGCTCTGGAAGGAGACAGGTGCCGGTGGGAAGGGCACTTGGCCTTTGCGAGGAGGACGCTTTGTTCTTGGGGAGGGTGAGGGAAGGCAGACATCTGGCTGGGGAAGGAAAGCCTAAGTCTGTGGCAGACCAAGGAACAAAGCTGCATGTCTTCCTGGGCCAAGACTTCCGCCCATTGCTCACCCGCGCTCGCTGGCCCGTGCCAGGGGGGGGACGCGGCTCCCGTGTGGTCAGGACTCGCTGAAGGTCGACGCAGCAGGGCCTTCAGTCATTTGAAAAGGGGGATGTAATCGGATGGCCAGGGCTGAAAGGAGAAGGCTGTTTGGGAATCGTGCTGGGATGACCTTCCAGAAGCGCCAAGGCGGCCAAGAGCCTGAGGGCCCCTCCCCTTCCCCACGTGGCAAAAACACGTGCAAAGGAGACACTCCCGAGGAAGGACACGCCCCACGGTGACGTCAGCGTGGCCTGGCCGGGTGTGGACCGGGGGAGGAACCAGAACCAGCAAACGGTAGGACTGAGACCCCGTCAGAGGCTCCAAGTCCCGACACTGCCCAGTAGGAGAAAGCGAGAAGAGCTTCCGCCGTGGGCGGGAATTGCGGGCAGCGCGGCCCATATGCGTGACAGAGGATGCAGCCACTGGAGCTCATGGGATCGACCAGTCCTAAATCCCCTCTGGGAAACGGCCACAATTGCCTAACTAGGACTCTGACGTGGGGCGTAGCTGGTCACTCTGGCAAGACAGAAATGAAGGCAAACAAAATAGGCGCTTCCCAAATCTCGCTCCCAAGGCTGAGCTGTCTGCTTTTTCCAACACTTGCACGCTTCTAAGTTCTCTCTCTCTCTCTCGTCGGTTCTTCGAGCCCTGTTCTTTTACGCTTCTGTCCCCGACTTTACTCTTCGCTAAGTGGAACCAGCGCACCTCTCTGGAGAGAAGCCAGATCCCAGGCCTCTCGGCTGGGCACTGCGGGAGGAAAATGGCACACCTGTGACTCAATTACCCTTCATTGCCCTGAAACTACAGTGATTTGGGGGAGAGGGCTTTTACTAAAGCTTTCGCTGGTAACCACTCTCGGTAAGGGGGGAAATAAATTGGCTCCGTAGAGATTTTCTCCAGCAAAAAAATCTTTTGGGGTAGTTCGGGCCTGATGTTAAGGAAATATCAGCTTAGGTCTGCAGCTGCACCCATTGGGGCATTTCCTCATATCCTCCAGGCACGGTTCCTTGGGGTCAGAATACCACCTCAGCCTAGTTTATACTTTGAATCTTTTGCGGTCTCCTTAGAGCTTAGTCATTCTTACAACATTGCTAATCCGCCTTCACGCAATCTAAAACAGTGGCTCTTCTGAACTGTTGTTACAAGGTAGGTACAAATCAGAATGCCACGCAGGCAGTGTGGTGGTTTTGGCGGTATGTGGCTCTATTAAGTAGAGTCAATTTAGTACTGGATAAAGGAAAAGACTAAATTAGAATCGTGGTTGGCAGAAATAGTCTTCCATCTGGCAGTGTAATTACATACTGCCTTGACCTGAGCAGTCCTTGCTGTTCCGAGCACTAAGATTCCTTTGGAGCCGGGGAGAAAAAAAATAAATAAATAATAGATCCAGGTTTAGAAAATACATGATCTAGAATATCTTCTATATGTTTTTGAGAAATCAGTTGTATAATTCTTTTTTTTTTTTCCCCTACTACAGCCCTCTTTTTTATAATGAAATGAAACTTCCAGTGGCCTAATGAATGTGAGCATTTATGGCCGGGATAAACAGAGGAGCTCTGGGTGACCATTCCCACCGGTGACATCAGACGCCATTTCAACTAGGACACTGATTCACCCCCTCCCTGGCGTCCTCCTGCCTGAGGGTCCTTTTTCAAAGGGTCAGTCTTCGTTGCTGCCGCTGACATGCGGCATTTTCAAAGACGCAAAGTGGTCTTTATTACAACCCTTGACTTCACCTTCCACGCCAGCAGGAAATTTTATACTGCTCTAATCTCCCCGATTAGAACCGTGCCAGCAAGCCGAGCTCTGGCGTGGTTGCATGCTGCCACCTACCGGCAGGACCTGTCCCTTTCCCAACTGCCCCTGTTATTTATTTTGTTTCTCTGTGCTAACAGTGTGTTTCCTCTAAGTCCATAAAGAGTTAGGTTTTCTCTTTCTATTTTGAAACGACAACAAGCTGGAATTAGAATCGAATTAAATCACCGTTCGAATCTCCTCGAGCCAAAATCTTGCAAGACCTTGCCCCCGAGGGGCGAAATCGCTAAGGCCAGGCTCGAGTGTTGTCCCTACTGTCAAATGCAAGGCTGTGACCGTTATCCACAGTGGCCCCAGGGCCTGCCCTGCATGGCTCCCCACGCAGCCTGCTAGCCGGGGCCTCGCCTCTCTGGCCTTGGCCTCCAGGTGGTCCCAACCGTCACCAGACCCCGAGTGAAGCCTTTCCACTCACCTCCGGGGGCTGCCACGCTCCCAGGCAACCAAATAAACGGATTGCTTTTAAACAGAAAATGACACTGATTGTCACTAAATATAACAGGGGCCTTATGCACATTTCATTGGAACTGCAAGCTCAAATTAGCCTGTCAGAATTTCACTGTTCCTGATGCCGGCATGGCAAGTGACACAATTAGCTCAAGAGAACGAAGAAAAGGCTTGTCACAGCCCTCAGAGCATCTCTCCTCCGAGTTCCACCCCTCGCACGGTGCCCGATTTAATTCGCATTCTTTCCATGCCTTAAGGTGTGTGCGGGTGCGTGCCCCTGTGAGAGAGCATGCGTGGGAGTGAGTGTGAGTGCGTGTGTTTTACCTTTCGAACCTCAAAACGATCACACGGGGTAGGGTGGTCAGGGTAAAACCGGTGCATTTTTGATGAGGCCCCAAACGCTTTTCTTTCTTTTACTTCCCTTCTGCAAATGAGAACTTACCAAAGGCCGAGTCTTACTCCTCTGTGAGAAAAAAAAACAAAGTATGCTGGAGGGAAAAAAATGTGAAATTCATGTTGAAACTGGAAGGTTCAAAGCTTTAGGACTACTGACCCAGCAGGACTAAATACCCCCCCAAATCCGAAGCTTCGGGACTACCAAGAGCAAGTCGTTCTCGGATGGCAAGGAAACCGGAGCGTGTTTGTGTTTGACGCTGAGTCAGAGCAAGGGGCCCTTTGCCGCCTGTGCTGCCTCCAGCGACAGCCAGCAGGATACCCCAGCCTGCAGAGAGCGGCCTCGACACACGCTCCTCCCAAACGAACCCCTGGAACACAACTAACCCAACGGCGACGGGACTCTTTCGAGGAAGAAAGACACGCCTGCACCTGGACTGTTTCCGACTGCAGCCCCGAGGACCGTGGTGGAAGCTGTCCCTGGAACGAGCACTGGAGGCGCAGGCGCTGGGGAGCTGGGGGGCTGAGACGTGGGGGACAGGATGGGCTCTGGGGCCTCCCCACGCCTGCCTGTCCTCGTCCTCGAAATCCCACGCCAACCCCCGACGCTCTCAGGGGCCCCGGCCCGGGGCCAGCTCTGCGCGGGCACAGGCTGTGGGAGGGGGAGAAACCCTATATTCCAGATATAGCATTTGAATAAAAACCAGCAAGTATAACCTAATCTGCTTGGTGGTTGTATTTTTTTTTTTTTAATTTTCGAAAGAAAAAAAATAAACAAATTTGTATATTTCCCCCAAATTTCTCTTACCCGGCATTAAGAGGAGCCCCTTAGGTTTCTCTTGCTCCGTGGCACCCCAAGGGCAGAGAGCCTGGTCAGTGCCCCACCCCCCCATGGCCTGCCCTGCCTCAGGGACAGCGGACTCCCCCCAGGCCCCCCACCCTGCAGATTTCAACTTGACCCCATGGCGGCTGGTGTCAACTGGCCCAGCGCTGGCAGCAGCACCTGCAGGGAAGAGTGACACAACAGGGGACTCAAGCCTTCAAGGATGAAGAGCCAAGCGGGCAGCGCCACCACCCTGAGAGGGACAGAGAAGTGCCACCCACAGGCCCACCCCAAGGCTTCCGGAGGACACCTGGACGCCCAGAGCCGGGCAGTCTGGGTGGCCTATCACCCTCAGACGCAAAGCTGCAGGGGACCCAGAGGGGACACTTGTCCCTGCCTCGGCCTCCCTCCCTGCCCGGAGGAGTGCTGTGCCATCGCGCTTTAGGCCCGTGGTGTTGCCATTCACATAGGAAATGCTACTTCCAGGGTGTGGCAGGGTGTGGCCCTGGGAGTCTAAAACCTAAGAGGTGTCTTTGAGGCCTGAGAGGAACCACAGGAAGAAGAGATGCCAGCATCCATCCTGCTCAGCCTGCCCGCGGGGGTGTCACTGGACCCCGGCCCGGCAGAGAAAGGGCCTCACCCTGCGTGACCAGCATTGCTTACATGCCTTGAGAACACAAACTCTGAAATTAGGGATAAATGAAATTAGTAGTGCATATTGGCCAAAACAAACAAACAAAACAAAAAACAGAGCCATGAGAGTCACACGTACAAACAGAGCAAAGAGTTCAGAATTCCTGACTTGGTTCTGGGAATAAAGTAACACGCGCAGTTGTCCAGACACAGGACCCCCTGGCGGGGAACGCTCGCCGGTCAGGGGACAAGGCCAGACAGACTCCCAGTCCCACAGGCCACAGAGCCGGCCACGCCTACGAGGGAACACACCGGGGTCTAAGTTCAAGAAACCGAATCACTAGAGGTCAGCTCGATGGGGCATTACTATGTAAAATTAGTAAGATAATCGTTAGTTTTTATTTGGGGCATAGATAGCCCATATTCTCTAGCATATTTCTTTATATTTTATTTTTATTTTCTTTATATTTTTAGCCCCGATGTGCACTTTTTCGCAGCTTTGAGGAGCTATCCTTGGCGCACGGTCTGTCGCACACACCGAGAGTGTGCACTCTGACAATTTCGACAAGCTCACACCCCGCAGTCGCGACCGTGGATATACGCGCCACTCACAAAGTCGCTTTCTGCCCCTTTGAGATCTTCCCACCGCAGCCCGTCCCCAGCAGAGTGCTAATCTGCCTCCAGTCAGCACAGATCCGTTCGCATTTTCTAGAGGTTCATAGAAATCAAACGATGCAGTGTACGCGCCCTTTTTTGCTCAGCTTCTTTAGCTGGGCGCAGCTGTTTTGAGGCTCCTGCGTTCTGTGACGTGCACTCCTGCCTGTCGCTGAGCGGCGCTCCAGCGTACGGACAAATCGCATTTTGTTTGCCCGTCCACGCGTCCACGGGCGGGCGTTGGGGTTGTTCTCCCGGTGTCAGACTGCCGCCAATAAAGCTGCTGTGAACATTTACGTGAACCTCTTCGCGTAGACGCGCGCTTCCGCCTCTCCTGAGTCAGTGCTGAGGAAAAGGGGGCCTGGGTCACACGGAAGGTGCACGGTGACGTTTTTGAGGAGCTGCCAGACTCCCCTCCCCTCACGGTCACTCACCCCCGAGCTGCTTGCGTGCGAGTCCCGGGTCTCTCCCTCCTCGCCAGCGGCTGGCGTGGCCGTTCTCTTTCCCGTTAGGCCTTCTGACGGCGGGTCTTATTGTGGTCGTAATTTGCATTTCCCTAAAGCCTAGCAGTGTTGAGCATCTTTTCATGTGCTCATTTGCTATGGCTTCATTGATTTTTCTTATCGATCAATGTCATAATCAGCCATTAATAACATCTCTGGCTTTGCCATCGAAGTTTGTCATTTATTCGCGTATATACCCAAGATTTTCTTCCAATCCCAATTATTTACTTATGGAACACACACAGCATGTTGTTAATAGTAAATAAATCGTAAGACGGCCTTTCTGGGTGAAAAATTAACCAGGATAAATTTTGGGGGGGTTTATATCCAAATCCACTTGAGAGAAAAATTTTCTATACATCAGTTTATTTATAAGAGAAAAACAAGTGCTTTCGTTTGAGAAATCTTTCTTTTTATGAAAGCTAATTTAAATGTAATAAACATTATTTTTAAATCATTTGACGGGAGATTTGAGCAACTCCTACTGCACTTAACTTTAAAACTTATTTTCTTAAGTATAGTCTCTAAGAAGTTTGAGAGTGTTCTAATACAGATTTTGAAAATAGGTTTCTGCCAATATTTATGTGGTGAGCACAGTTGCCATTTTTACAACATTTAAATGATGCATTTTCACTATTTTTGTTAATGTTGGTGTCTTCTAGGCTAATTTTATCAGAATGTACAAAGAGCAAATAAGCAAATACCGTTGGGTGAACATTTGAATATACATATCTCACGTATATTTGTGTGAGGCCATGTGGAAGGGAGAGAGGGAAATGTTTTCTTTTAAAAATATAATTCATTATGGGTGTGCGAGTCCAGTGGATGAGACTTTGTGCATGTGGAATTTCCTGCTAGGGATGATTATGCCGTAAACATAAATACGTTTTCCCAGCCACATAGGAGATCAAACAAACATGCCTGATTGTAAAGCACCCCAGTTACACCAGGAACCCGGCAGGCAACACGTCTTCCGCCCTTCTGCAGCGTGCCTTTTGACTGTTCGCCCATCAGTCCGCTGCCCCTGCTCTCATCTGAGACATGCCACACGCTAAAAGGTGAGTGTGTGCTGAGAACTGCTCGCCATGTTCATTTACGGTGGCTGAATACTCGCATTCCAGCAATGCAAAATTTTCTGGCAAACTAGAGGAATGAATTGTTCACAGACGGAAAAAAAAAAAAGATAAATCACAGAAGCTTTTGCAGCAACCCCTCGAGGCTGTGAAAGCCGGGGGTTGAGTGAAAGGAGTCGCAGAACACGGTGAAAAGGCAAAGAGGTGCAGGAACGGGAGGGAGGTTAATTAGGTGGAAACACATCTGTGGGAGGGGGGACAGAAGAATGAAAGCGTCCGAGTATATTCTGAAAATCAGGCACGCTGAATATTAAGGGGAACCTCCATACCCTCCATACCCCCACCCCCCACCCCCGCTCTTCAGTTGGGTTCCTACCGGCCAGGGCCCCGCCAGCCTCCCCTTCCCGCACGTATCCTGGGAGCCGGATCCCGGGATTTGTCTTTGCAGAGCCGAATCCTTCCCGGGCATCCCCTGAACCAGCCCTGCTCTAGGAATCTCCACAGGCACGTGATAGCAAGACAGTCCCCCTAACGGAGTGAAACAAAACGCACAAAGGATACACCACGACTAAGCATGAACTAGATGTAAATGGAACATGGAAATATTAGAATAAACGCTTCAGGTGATGTCAGTATGCATTATTATACATACTAAATTGCTCTGTAGGCAATTATGCGTGGTCTACTTGAGGAAATAAAATACTTATTTTTGCCACCGGGTTAAATAATTTAAAGATATAATTAATGTTTTGGTGGAACAAATTGAAAATTCCTTTAAAACACTAGTATTCTATGAAGATCATCAAGAACATAAATCAGTTGTTGTCTGTAAGCACTTAGTCTTGATAGCTGAACCCATTTTCTTTGACATCTTTAATTTGATTGATTTTTGTCTTTTGGGTTCTACTCAAAAATACTGAACACTTAAGTCTTGATTTCTTGACCTTGTAAGCTACAGATCACATTTGTATCTAATTCTGGCTAATATTTCTGTTTGTGTCTTCCTGCTTGAGGTCTATCTCCTGGTTGAGACAGACAGACATAAAATATATATTATATGCATAGATCACTGTACTGTGTGGATTATACTAACCGAATGTATCTAATACACATTTATAAACGCTCATACACATGTGCAGATAATTACTCCATTATGACACATCCATGACCCAAATGCTGGCGTTAGCTACCAGCTGTTTTCTACAGGAAAAAAAAGGAAGAACTACAACCGAGGGGGCTTAAGGGTGATGGCCCAGGTCCCCTGTCCAGCGGACGCCCCGGTCTTGCACAGCCATCTGGTTTTCCATCAGCTGTGAGAGCGTTTGGGCTTCCCATGCCAAGCAACGCCCCTTGCTGATTCCCACGGGTCCACGCAGGTCACTGTATGTCAGTGGGAACACAACTCTGGAAAGCATTTGGTCCCTGTGTCATTTGCATGAGCCGTTCTGATACCTTGGAGTATCTGCACGACAACATCGCTCTTAACTTTCTCAGGTAATTTTCCCCGGACACCGTCTTTCTTAATTGCAGAAAGTCTGGAAGCACCAACTTCAGCCCCGCCTCCCCCCGTTGCTCCAGAGCCCCAGGAGCTGACCCGGTCCAGAGGGGCTGTGAGTAGGGAGGGCGGTGAGTGCTTGTTCTACACGAGGCTCGAACAAACCTGGAGCTTGGTCACGATGCTGCTGCCGTTGCTCCCAGCTGTTGCAGTTGGGGCTGGCATAAGCCACACACTCGTCAGTCTGGGGGTGACCCCACTCCGCCAGCTGCCCGCTGGGGATGAGAGCCCCACCCCTGGAAACCCGTATTCTAAGCTCTCGCCAGCTGAGCCCAATTCCCTGGCGCTGGTCGTCGGCCTCCTGGTTACAGGCCTCTCGCCCTGCAAAGACGGGGCGCAGCCAAAGCCCGTTTCCCCCTTTGCCCCCAGCAGCCTCCTCCAAAGGGAGAATATCTTTTCCTTCAAATCCTCAAAAAACAAAGGGCCTGGCTGCGCACCTGTCTGCAGACAATTGAAACCACTTGCACTACCCATCCCTTCCAGGAAAAATCTAACCCCATGATCAGCAGGTGATTTCATTCCCGGCTGCGCATCAAGGATCTGGGATTCTCCCACTGCAGACAAGAAAAATACAAATTTGAGCTTTGGGAGGGCATCCCACTACATCACCATCATCGAAACTTAGTCTTTCAGACACAAGTATCATTGTTGTCATCTACCATTTTAGATAGTTCCCCTCTTACTTGCTGCTCAAAACTTTGTAAAACGTGGCACTGTTGGAAAGTCTGTAAGAACCTCCCCCCGGGGAAAACGCACTCTGAGTTCCTTCTACAAATCCCAGTCCTGCTGTCCTGAGCAGTCTGGAGATTTTGTTTTTGTTTTTGACCGCTCTGACTTATGGTGACACAGGAAATACCTTCTTACTCGAATTACAATCTTTCTTACGAGGCGAAGCCATGGGCGCTCAGACGGCCGCTCTGAGCCGCAGCAGCCGGGCTTAGAACTGCCGCACTGTCTGCTCGCTCTTTGCTGTGTGTTGCTGTTGTTTCTCTTTAAACCCTTCCTCCCTCTTGCTTACAGCTAGAATTGAATGGCCTCCCCCCATGCAATGGGGGCAGCGAGGGCCCTGCCGCCGCCTGTCCTGGAGCCAGCGGGAGGAACAAGGCCCCACTGTCATGCCCTGGTCCCTTCCGCTGCCCTCCCCTCGCCCCGGGGGAGGAGCAGGTGTGCAGGAGCGGACTCGGGAACAGCGGGCCAGTGATCCAGCGCTCCAAGGCGGCGTTTGGATCGGGAGGCGGCCCCGCCTCGCTGCTGCAGGCCCAGGCACAACAGAAGCCCAGTGTGCGGCGGCGAACGAAACCAGGACTGTGAGCGTCTCAGGGACTCTCCTCTCCGAAGCAAGCCAGAGTGTCTGGTGAGTGCTGCCCGGTGAGGCCAACGCCTGCCTGTCCCTACTTGGCTGCTTCCTGAGGAACCTGCTTGGCATTCGGGGGGAATAAAAATGCAGGGCCCACAGCAGCTCTCTGTGCACAGATCTGGAAACGGACGAGGCGTGGCGGAGCCTGGGGGAATGGGCGGCCTCTGCCCGGAGAGCACTGAGCTGCCCACCGTGCGGAATGGGCACTGTTAGGGCGACAACATTCCAGGCATCCCCAGTCCAGGGTGGAGCATTTTTTTTTTTTTGAAGTGTGGTAGAGCGGGCTGCCCTGCCATCTGGTGGCTGACACAGAGAAAAATCACCTTCTCAAAATGGACACGCAAAACCTGATATGTCATTGGAGATGATATTGTCCATATTCCAAATGAATGTTCCACACAGCCAAAATAAGGAGGGGGCGGCAGTCGCCTCCCACTTGGCCCGACTTCAGTCACCCCCAGGGAGTTCACTGAACACTTACTTGCAACTGTCGACAAAAACTCGTGAGACATATCTCACCAGATTTAATGAGTCATATATTTTGATTATATTGTTCACCAGGTTTTGATAAATGCAAACAAAAATGTTACCACCACCACCACCAATAAAAATGTCCATCACCCCCAAAATTTCCCTCGTGCCTTTTGCCATAAACTCCCACTTCCCTGACACCAGCTCTAACTACCGACGGGTTTTGTTTCGTATATGCCTGCTCTAGAATGTTCTATATATTGGATCCTACTGTATTTTCTCTTTGCTTCCTAACTTCTTTCACTCACCATTATGACTTTGAGAGTCACCCATGTTGCATCGGCAACTTATTACTGAGCAATAACACTTCATCGTGCAGATATATCACAACTTGCCTTTGTCATCTGAGGACATTTGAGTTGTTAAATCATTAGGAACATTTGTATATGAGTCTTTGCGTGGACATAGGTTTTCCATTTCTCTTGGTAAGCAACTACAGGTAGATTCACATGGTGATAATGTGCACGTGCAATTCCTTTATATGAAGCTGCCAAACCTTGCTCTAAAGTGGTTCCGTTATTTTGTGTTCCCACAGCAATGCGTGACTGTGTCTGCTGCACCCCGCCCCTAGCGACACTTGGTAATGTCAGTCTGCATGGTGTTGGCTGATCGAGTAGGCGTGCTACAATGTCTCACTATTTTATTTTGCATTTCCCTGGCTACTAATGATAAGCTTCCTTTCATATGTGCATTAACCATATATATAAAATATTATATATAAAATTATAATTTAATATATATTATATAGAGTCATCTCTCACAAAGGGTTGTCTATTCAAACCCTTTGCTCATTATACAATTTGATAAATTTTCTTATTATTGAGTTGCTGGACTTTTTTTTATATGTTCTGAACACTAACCTCCCTTTCTCTCCTATTCAAGTAAGAAATGAGCATGCCATATAAACGTTGTGATGGCGAGTGTGGACTCTGATTTGGCCTTAGGTCCCTGAGGGTACAATCTTGTGAACGTGGAGTAATCAAAGCTGCAAGAATTTGTTAAAGAAAAGAAAATAGAGCTTGTTGACATTTATCTTCTTTTTTAAAAAAAAAAAAACATAACCTCATTTCCCAAGTTTGATGTCTTTTCTTTTCTCATCCATTAAAATAAAATCCAACCACCCCCCTCCTCTGCCTCCTGCAGACAGCTGTGGTTCGGACCTTGCTTGAAAGACGAGCACGTGTGTTTCCGGCGCCTTTGCAGTCCCGGGAGCACAACCCTAGAACACAGCTTTCAAGCAGCCACCCTTGCATCCACATCCCGCTCGCTCTCCGGGTCTCAGAGCACCTGTGGCAAAGACAGGAGACGACACACCCAGACATTTATAAAATAGACGGCTTTGATGGAGTCCTGCGAGGAGGTGGATTTGGGAACAAACTTCAATAACCGTCCTTTGTCAGATACGTGTGCTGGGAATCTTGTTCTCCCAGTCTTCAGGTTGTCACTTTAAAGATTTAAGGTTATTATGTGATCCTAATGAACCGACCCCCTCATTGTTACAAAAATGCTTGTCGTTACACATGCAAGAGCCCTTGATTGAAAGTTTATTGTGTCTGATATTAACATGGCCACGCCTAGCTTTCTTGTGTCGGTGTTTGCGTGGGATAGCGTTTTCCCCATGCCTGTATATTTAACGGGGGCTTCTGGCCGATGGCGTTTGGTTGAGTCTTGGCTCTATCTAACGTGCCTTTCAGCTGGAAGGTTTGGACCATGTATGTTGATTGCAATTTCCTTTTCTATGTGATCAGGTTTACTCTGCAATCCTGATATTTGTTTTATAATTGTCCCGTATATTCTTTGTCTCTGTTTGATCTTTCCCATGCCTTTATGAGATTTATGGTTTGCCTTTATGTTTTATATGTATTTTAAGGGTTGACACTATGCATCTTTATATAATCGCAGTCTACCTTCAGATAATATGCTACCCCTTCTCTTATGGCATAAGCACCTTAAAGTGATGTGCTTTCATTGCCCCTCCTGTTTTTTGTGCTCTTGTGCTTTTGAGCTTCTGCATAGTTTATTAGCTCTACAGTATATTGCTATTATTTTTGCTTTAAACAGCCAATTATCTTTTAAAGAGGAAAAAAAAGAAAAATATTTTCTATTTATCAAACATTCACCATTTCCAGTGTCTTTCGTTCCTTTATGCAGATCCAATTTTCACCTAGTGTCACCCTTTCTGCCCTGAAGAATCAACTTCAACGTTTCTTGTGGTGCCACTTAACAAATGATGAGTATTCTCAGCCTTTTTATCTGAAAAATCCTTTATTTGAAAATATTTCTTACTTTGTATCAAACACTAGATTGGCATGGTTTCCCCCAGCATGTTGGCATTTTCAAGGTGTCCCACCGTCTCTGGCTGTGTATTTTCTGTGGGGAAGTCTGTGATACTCTTAGGTTTTGTCCTCTGTGTATCTTTTTTCCCTCTAGCTGCTTATAAGATTTTCTCTTTATAACTTATGTTAAGCAGTTTTTTAGCTTCTTAAATCTGTGAATTTATATTTTTCATCAGATTGTAGCAAATTTGTTTCTTTGAATATCTTTCTTTCCTCTATTTCTTCTAGTCCTCCAGTTTTATGTATGTTAAACTGAGTGAATCATCTCACCCTGGGGTTCTAAGTTTTCTTCTCTCTTTCTATTTCTGTGCTTCTATCTGAATATTTTCTATCGCTGAACCATCAAGTTTATTAGTGTTTTCTTTTGTTTACTGTTCTGTCGTTCCACCCAGTGACATGATTTTTCATCTTTATAAATGCCTCTCTTTTATGTTTTTCTCCTCAACGTATTCATGTTTTCCTTTAATTTTATGAGCATATTTATAATATTTACAATGCCTATTTTAAGGTACTTGTCATTTCTGGATCTATTTGTATTGACTGATTTTCCTCTTTTAGGTCACAGTTTGCTGTTTCTTTACATGTTGATAATTTTCTATAGGATGCTGGACTTTGCGAATGTTACATTGTCCTGTGTTGGGATTATGTTTTCTCCCTTTAAGATGTGTTTTGTTTATTTGCTTTTGGTTTTGTTTTGGTTCTGTTTTGGCAGACGATTATAAATCCAGCTGACCCTTTTAAGACTTATGTTTCAGTAAAGCTGGCTCTAAAGTAGCCTTTATTCTAGGGCTAATTTAGCCCCACATGTAAGGTGTGACCCTCCTGCTCTGCCTGCTGGCTGCCACAAGTATTCAAAAGGTCCTTTACTCTGGCTGAAAGAGACGTAAATGCCTCTTGGCCCCAGCATCATAGGGGGCCAGGAGAAGGGTGAGAAGGGTGCATCATAGAGCACACAGCTGCTGCTCATCTCCTGGCTTTGTGGAGCTTCACGTTGCACTTGTGCAGATTAGCAGTCAGCAAAGAGCCAGAGCTCCTTACGTAGATTCCTGTAGTTTGTTTTCTGCATAGCTCCCAACTCCTCTGCACTCTCTTCTGCAAATGTCAGCAACTTCTGTCTCCCCACCTGCCAATCTCTGTCTCTTCAACCCAGGAAGGCCACTTACTTATCACCACCCTCTCTGCTCTAAGGACCACATTGCTTGTACCTTCCTCTCAGGGAACACAATACTGTACTGTCTGTTCTTTAATGTCTGAATGCAGATGTTTCATTACTTTGTCCACTTTTTCATAGCAGGGGGATGAATCTAATCCAAGACAATCCATCAACTGATACAATTAGAAAGTCCCAGGAAGTCATCTTTTAAGCCTCAGTGATAAGCATCTTGAATGAGCTCCCAGAGGCTGCTGTAACAAATTGCCACAATCTCTATGGCTTAGAGCAACAGAAATTCACTCTTTCATGGTTCTGGGACCCAGAGTCTGAAGTCAAAGTGTTGGCCAGACCGTATCCCCTACAGGGGTTTAGGAGAGAATCGTTATCTGCCCCTTCCAGCTCTGGGGTAAGTTGGCATTTCTTGACTTGTGACTACATCACATGGGGAAAGTTTTAAAAACTAGATGCCAGTCTCACCCCCTGGTTTATACATATGGAAACTAAAGCCCAAAAAAATGAGGTGGACATAGTGGAAAGCAAATGAAATGAGCAGATTCCCAGACCGTGCACTAAGAGACCCTGATTCCGTGTCTTTGGATGAGGAACAGGGGGTCTGAATTTTTCAAAATCCAAGAAGATCCTGATGCAGGTGGCCAGTGGACACACCAAGAAACAGCATTCAAAGAGCTCTCGCCTGGTCAGCAGCTAAGGTCAACAACCAAGTCCAGGAACAAAGGAACATGGCATAACCTCCAAGCAGAAGGCTTATTACCCCTGCAAGTTTAGTACCAATTCTCCTAGTTTTTGATACTTTCATTAGACTCAAAGAGCAGGAAGTGATATAATATCCTCCGTAATCCTTAATTCTAGCCCTGCTGGTAACAGCATCACGACACGTTGCCACTAGAGTTCACTCCTCGAGGGATCCCTGCCTTCCCTCCGGCTTGTCTCCCCAGCAAGCTGGTCATAATGGAAACCAACTGGCCCGAGGGTCTTTAGAATGTATGCATTCACCAGGAAATGAAACCTTAGAATGCAAGTTCTCTAGCACTTTCCTAACACAAATTCCCATCGTTAGGCTAACAAGAGTTTCCCTAAAAATGAGCACATAGTCCCAAGCCTTTCTGCTGATGACAGCTACAAAGTTGCCCCCCAACACTTATCCTGACCTAGGACTTCACAGAAAATACGTTCAGGTATTCCGATGGCTGTCAAGAGAGGCGTGTTGTAAATGGGAGGTAAGTCCCCTTGTGAAGTCTTTAAGGATCATTCCACTGTGGCTGTGGAAGTCACACTCGCAGAGGCTGACGGAAAGAAAGGGTTTATTATATCCTGGGAACCTGGAGAAGGCGGCATGGCACACCAGCCAGGGGCCACGTGGGAAGGGCTCCCGGGACGGAGCCCCGCCCAGCTGGCAGGGAGCCGGCAGAGTGGACCCAGGCCAGTGCCTTTATGGGGGGTTGGGGTGGAGCGGGAAAGCACAAAGCGTGGGGGCATTTCACTGGTGCGTTTGAATGTCACTAGGTCACAGGGAGGACAAGCAGAGGGAGTTGTGGCAGGGACCAGCCATGTCCCACTGGGGCACCTGGTCACGTGGGCCTGTGTGTGGGGAAGTTGAGGCATTGAGAAAGTGTCGAGTTTTTAAAATTTACAATACAAGAGGAGACAAGTGAAAAGTACAATGTATTCAATCTAGTAACTTGTCATAGAAACCACTTTGTTTTTCATTATTCCATAGATAGATAGGAAATAGGGGGTCACTTAAAAAGTGGTCTGCAGTGATGTCTAAAATGGTTAGGGTATAACATCTACAGGGAAGTTTAGATGACTGACATTTTTAGCTAAGGAACAGCCTGGAAATGATTTTTGCCTGCGTGTCTTCCGAGACAAAACCATCAGTCAATTCAATCAATCTAAATAAATAACAAAGTCAAATTGGTTGGAGGGAAAAAGCCCTGGTGAATATTAAAGTTTCCATTTGAACAAGTTAAATATTATAGAAACACAAAGAAATTAATGTTACAAAGGTTAATATGCAGAGTGACATATGACTCTTTTACCCACTGAATGAAATAAAAACAGCATGAAAAATTTAGTTTGGAATCTTGTCATTTACTTTAGAAGGTAAATACCTCGATGATATGGACTAACCCTTATTCATCCCAGTCTACAGCATATAGAAGGGTCTTAATAAATATTTGAACAATTCCATAGGCATTGACTTATGTTTTTCTGCCATAGAAAGACCTAAGTTTTTAATAAAACTGTTTTATTATCATAGAATAAATGATATAAAGAATCCACTATTATTAAAATGAGTTGCTGAGTGAAATTTAATATTCCTGCTGAATTCTCTAAACTCCCAACCTGACAAAATTAATAGCAATAAATATACCTATTCATTCCTATGTCTATATACTGTATTTCATCTACACATGAGGCTTAAGCCAATTTAAATAAGAAAATATTGATTTTTCAAAAGTAAGCAACTACCTAAGGGAAGGCTTCCATCAAGTATGCCCTGTAGTTTACAGACATTTCAATATCACCTACAGATACTCTGTGTCTTTTGCATTCTCTGTTCCCTTCCATCCCATGCGGTTGCTTCTACTATCCATTCTCCCCATTTGTGCCAATCCAGTAGGTGAGCACAAAGGTTTCGCACACAATACTGAACAGAAAGGGGGATCTGAGATGAATATCCCCGTTCACTGCAAAGATTTGTTTATGCCTTCCAGTGTCTCCATGGAAAGTTTTGAGTGAACAATGACAAGTGTACATGGAATGCAAAATGGAAAGTACTTTTTAGCTATTTTACACGAGGGAAAATGAGAATGAAAACAGCAAGCTGGAAGCAGGGGCTGGGCGGCCCAGCTGGGGTGGGGTGAGCATGGTGCGATCACCAAACAGCAGAAGGGCGAGCCAAAGAGAGTCATGGTGGCATCTCCAAGCCACGAATTCCAGTGGTGATGATTTGCAGGAGCAGATCAGCCCGACCTGCGGGTCCCCTGGGACGTCCTAGCCTGACGCTTCCACAGGTGCCATGTCCCCTCAGTGCCAAGGGGCTTTCACACAAATCTGGGGGAAGGGGGGTGTCTGGAGGCTGGATACCCTTCAAAGACATACCCTGCAAGTCCAACCGATTCTCAACGCCTTAGAAATCTGTAAGTAAACAGAATTCCAAAGCAACACTAGGTGGTATTTAGACTCTTGCGTGACTCAAAAAACCTGCCAAGATTTTCCCAGCACCTCAAGGTTATCTTTGTAAAAACAAATTGCTCCATTAACAAAGTATATCAGAAGCTATTAGTGCAGACTTACAATTGGATCTACGACAGAAAAAAGGAGTCCCTCTTCTGCCAGGGATGTAGAAAGTTGGAAAGTGTTCCTCCCATTCCAGCAAGATAACTTCAAAAACACATCCTTTTTTTTTGTTTTGTTTTAACTCATCCAAGATCTAAGCTCACAGAGCAAGCAGGTCACCTAAAATCTAAGGGAAAACCTGGCCCTCCGAGCACAGGTGAGAAGGAGCACTCGCTGGCTCACCTGCGGCGGAACTCGGGGACAGCTGACACTGGAAGCCACACCAGCAGGCAGGAAGAATCCAGCAAAAGCTTGTGAAAGTCGCCAGTGGTCATGTGTGGGCCAGCACGAGAACGAGGAGCCTCTGGAAGCCCCGGGCCCCGTTGGAGCTGACGCCACTGGCCGCTCTTTCTGTCCGCCCACTGGGTGTTTTGGGGAAAGGGCAGGCCGGGTTCCGGGGAGAGCGCACGGATGGTGCCGCCCGGCCCGGGGAAAGGGTGGCTCACTGCCTCCAAAATGGCACAGAGTAGCCCCTGGACTTCCCTCTCCTGTGACAATCAAGCCTCAAGCCACTCACAGGGGAGAAATCCCAGTCGTCACCGATGTACTTGTGTCTACCCATTGTAGCTGGGAAAGGTGCAAACGAAAAGGCTCTCCATCCCGAGCAAAGTGGAGGAAGAGCCCTGGGTCCAGGACCCTGATGCAGCACAGTCAACGTCTCCCACCACTGGGGAGAAAGAGACGAGCCCCCCACAAGCACCGAGGAAGACCCCAAGACCCAGGTACACAGGGCCTGCCTGAGACTAAACTGGGACCAAAGAGGGATGTCCCCTCCGCTCCCCTCCCCACCGCCAGGCTAGCAAGCAGCAAGAAGCAGGCGGGGCAGTCCACCCCTGAGAGAGGGACGAGAGCGTGGAGAGAGTGTGGCCCCTTCCCTGGGATTGCGTCTCCCAGGAAGATGTGCTTAAGTCCCAACCCCCATGGCCAGGAAGCTGGCACTTGGAAAGAGGCTCTTTGGAGATGTGATTAGGTTAGGAAGAGGTCGCTGCATTTGGGTGGGGTCTAGTCCAATGCTCAGTGTCCTTGTGAGATAAGAGAAGGGAAACGCGGACACAGACACGCAGAGCCCAGCACGTCCATGGGGGCTGAGACTCACAGAAGGTGGCGGTGTTAGGATGGAGACACAGAGGTTGGAGTGACGCTGCCACACACCAAGGGACACCTGGGGCCACAAGAAGCAAGAGGGCGAAGGGTCCTCCCCGGAGGATTCGGGAGGAAGGTGGCCCCACCGGCACCTGGACCTCTGGCATCTAGCGTCCAGCGCTGGGGGAGAGAACACGCTTCTGTTTAGAGCCACCAAGTTGGCGGGGATTTGTGAGGGCCGCCCTGGGAAACCCAGAGCCCCCTGCCCAGGCACAGGTGCGCAGGGGAGAGCGGAAGCTGATGGCGGCGAGGGACACCGAGCAGGGCCATGCGGCATGCCGGCCACAGCCGCAAACGCAAGGAGGCACCGGAGGAGCCAGAGGCTGGGGTGCAATGCACGTGACCAGGACGGCAGCAAGACCCAAACCCAGCGCAGCGCGCACCCGCCACTGACGCGCTCTACCTGGAACCACGCGGCGTGTGATCTGTATCGGGCATCGTTAGCCACGCGTGCACGTGTAGCTTCCAGCTCTGGGCTCCGGCGTTTGGCTGAGCCGTGGGGAAACGGCAGCGGCTCCACGTGAGCTTCCGGCCAGAACGGCTCTCGGCGGCGGCGGAGAGATGACTGGAAACAGAAGCGTGCTCAGACTGCAGCAAGCGTGCTGCCATGGGTTAGGTAGTTTGGACAACGTTTCTTGAAAGAGGTGATCCTGTCTCCAAAAAGGGAATTGTCTCTCTTAGCAAAATTTAGAGAATTTCTAGAGGTATCGTGGGAGGAGGGATAGAAATACCAAAAACAGAGTATCCCTCTTGGGTAGTTTCAGGGCTGAATCCACCAAAGTGCAGAGAGTCAACCCTGATGACAGGAAGAGAGGACATGGCCCAAGAACCATCCAAGGGGTGGTTGGGCCGGGGGGCTGGGGGCCCAGCTGCACGAGTGAGTAGCACCCGACCAGCAGCGCCACGCCCCCCGCAGAGCAGCGACCCCCGCATGTGTAGGTAAACTTAGCACAATTCCTGTATTTTATCAATCTGAAAAATTTTCCACTATTTTATCATTTCTGCCCCACACTCTGAGCTCAGCATTGTTGACAGTGCTGGCAAATGCAGAGCTAAGTATTGTCGGTAGCCGAGGGAAAACCCCAATTGCCCTCAACGAAGCAGGAGGATTTGAAATGAAAAATACAGTGAAGCAAATAATTACCTTGAAACGGATCTTAAATATGCAATTGCTTATAAGGGCGCTTGCATTTCAGAAAAGTCAAAGATGAATTGTTAGAAGAGCGGACAATAAGAAACATGCATAAAGCTTAACAGTCACGTGCTGCAGAGCAACGTTTCTGTCAGTGATGGACCATATATATCTGATGGCGGCCCCGCGAGATTACAACACCGTATCTCAGTGAACCTTTTCTATGCTTAGATATGCTTAGATACACAAATACTCGCCGTCGTGCCACAAGAGCCCGCAGCATCCAGGACAGCCACATGCTGCACAGGTGTGCAGCCCAGGTGTGCAGCCCAGGTGTGCAGCACAGGTGTGCAGCACAGGTGTGCCGCACAGGAGTGCAGCCCAGGTGTGCAGCCCAGGTGTGCAGCCCAGGTGTGCAGCACAGGAGTGCAGCACAGGTGTGCAGCCCAGGTGTGCAGCCCAGGAGCAGCAGGCTGCACCGCCCCGTCTGGGCTGCAGACTGTATGCAGTAGGCTGCACCATCTGGGTTTATATTAATATAAGTGTGCTCTGTGATGTTCACAAACAATGAAAATGCCCAACAATGCCTTTCTCAGAGCATAGCCTTGTCATTAAGTAATACGTGACCACATTCAAAGACACTTTCCTTAACTAAAAAGGAAGGGTCTGAATTCATGTGTAAACAGTCACGGCCAACATTTATACTCGTTTTGAGCAAGGGTGGTCTAGATTTGGATCTCAGAGTGCACCTGTAATGGTTCATTTTATGTGTCAACTTAAGTGAGCCATGAGATGGCTGGATTTCTGGGTTTGTTTGTTTTGTTTTTTGAGATAGAGTCTTACTCTGTTGCCCAGGCTAGAGTGCAGTGGCATCAGCCTAGCTCACAGCAACCTCAAACTCCTGGCCTTGATCAGCTCAAGTGATCCTCCTGCCTCAGCCTCCCGAGTAGCTGGGACTACAGGCATGTGCCACCATGCCCGGCTAATTTTTTAAAATGTCTTTTTAGTTGTCCAGCTAATTTCTTTCTGTTTTTTTAATAGAGACGGGGGTCTCCCTTTTGCTCAAGCTGGTCTCAAACTCCTGAGATCAAACGATCCTCCCGTCTCGGCCTCCCGGAGTACTCAGATTACAGGTGTGAGCCACCAGGCCTGGCCAAGATTTCTGGTTAAACATTATTTCTGGCTGTGTCTGGGAGGGGAGAGTTTAGCCTCTGACCCTGTGGGCCGAGCACAGCACACCCCCTTCCCCACCAGGGCTGCGCCCCGTCCCGTCCATTCAAGACCAAACAGTGAAAACGAGAAGACCCACGCCCCAGCCCAAGTGCTCCGGCAGAGAGGAGGGCTGGGGAAGGGCCTGTCCAGGCCGCTCCTGATTTCCAGCTTCTGGAAGGTCCCTGGTCACGGCAGCACGACCCTGTCCTCTCAGACGCCATCCCTGTGTGTGTCTGTCCAAACCTCCGCCTTTCCCGGGGACACCGGTTATAGGGGGTTAGCATCACCCTATCAACCTCAGCTTAACTTTATCGTCTGCAAAGACCACATTTCCAAACCAGGTCATCTTCTGAGGTCCCGGAGGTTAAGCCTTCAGCATCTTTTGGGGGACGCAGTCTAACCCATGACAGTCACTAAAATGCATCAGGCACCATGAAGATACTGAAAGTGCAGGTGCAACTATTGTAGCCTCTTCCTTTAGTAGTTAGCAGCTCCCCTCCTGCCCACCTGGGAGACAGGGACACAAACTAGGAACTTTACACACACACACACACACACACACACACACACACACATCGTGTATATGTAACATCTGTGTCACAGACGTATATCATATCCATGATGATAAAGACACAGGAGGGGCTTCATGCCCACGCTGGGAGGATAAAGGCTGGTTTCCCAGAGCATGTGAACACCCGAGCTGATTCTTAAAGATGAAGCCTATTTAATGCAGCAAGAAAGAAGGGAGAAGGGAAGGGTGTTCTGGGCTGAAACCCTGCCCCTGGGAGGTCCGTGACACAGAAGCTGCGTGGAGGTCTGTACGACCAGGACGGCGGGTGCTGGGACAAAGCCAGTGAGATGGGGTGAACAGTGGGACTAAGAAATAACAATTAACCACTTTAGCAAGAACAGGGGCAGCTCGGTGCAACCTGCAGAGCCCGAGGCTGGGCCTGAGCGGAGAGCAGGGAGGCGGAGGGGCGGAGGGAGGCGACGCGGGGCAGGCCGAGGGAGCAGGTGCCGGCGCGGAGAGAACGGTGAAGGAAGCAGGTGCTCGGGAGGCTTCAGGCTCCGAGCAACAGACACCTGACTCTGCAGGTTCAGGGATGAGAAGGTGTCTTCTCTCCTACTGAGAAGACCAGAGGCACGTGGCTTCAGGGGAGTGTGGCCAGGGCTTGTCACAGTCTGAGAGCCATCTTCCTCCTCCTTGTGCCCACCTGGGCAGGTCTACGTTGGTTTCTAGACGTCCTTTCCTTGGAGCTGCCACCAGGGCAGTCTGCGTCCCTGTCATTCAGGGGACCAGAGGCCCCCACTCCCACCTGTGCAGTGAAGTCCTTCCCTGTGGTCTGATGTGGCTGAGCTGGTTCTTGCTCCCATCCCTACACCAACAGGTGGCTCCGGGCAACACCTGCACCCAGCTCACACCAGCTCACACCTGGCTTCCCAGCCAAACGTGAAGGATGGCGGGGAGGGGGGAGTGGGGTGATGAGGTCAACACCGCCAGCTGAGACTATTAGAATGACTAGGGCCATGTATGAAAAACACCTGGCCGCACCATTCTCTTGATTTCATAGATCTGAGCTGAGGTCCAGGCTTCCATATTTTTGTAGAAACTTTCCCCAGATGAGTCCAATGTGCAGATAAAATTGAGAACAACTACTAACTTAAACTAATTTGGGATCCACTCTTGAGGCCAGAGGGAAGGTCAGGCCTGCTCTGTCATTACATAAGGCTACGATGGAGCAGAGGTGAGCATTTGTTAAAAAGAATAAATGAATAGAAAACAATCTAGCAACACAGGTTCTTTCAGGAAGGCAGAATTGGGCAGTAGACGCTGGGCAGGCAGCCAACCCACGGAAGGATAAAGTCAGGGCAGGTTTGATTCTTCCTTGTTGGACATTTGTTTGTAAGACGGAAAACTTGAGCATGCCCAAAACTTGAGGGGAAAGCTCTTGGAGTGACTGGGGATTGAAGACAGAAGATGGAGGGGGTGACGAATGGGGGAGGGGATGGAGGAGTCGTGAATGGGGGTCTCCAGAGACGTGGAGCTCGCACCGAGTTAAATGGGCATCGAAGCCTTGTTAACACACCTTCGAGTCCCCTGCAAATAAGATAGACTCTGACACCAAGAAAGAGCCTCTGCTCAGCAACAGGAAGTCCTGGGGCAGTGTGCAAATTAGAGGAGCCTTCTTCAGGAGCAGATCCTGCCGGGGTGGGGCAGGGTGGTCTCCTGCAGACCACTGTCCCCATTCTGCCCACTCCTGAATCCTTTGGGCACAGGAGAGCTGCCCCGATGACCCAGCTCTTACTATTCCTGGTGACAAAGATAGGAGAACAAGATCTTCAACACACCAAGCGCAGAAATCTGGAAACTGCCCTTGGAATTACGGTCTAATTATATGAAACTTTGCAAGAAGAAAATTCGGGATAAATGGCATGTCTGTAGGCCAAATTACTAATAAATGGTTCTTGAGATTATCCCCACTAGCACACCTTTGGGTAATACACATTTTGAATGAATGAGATGCAAGGGATTTACATACATTTGGACATAAGACATAATACTCGTTTAAGTATAATGATAATTAGAAGGCTGGACTGAGAGCCAAGGTTAAGCAACCTCTGATGATAAAGCAATAACTTTAGATCAGGTCTCTACAACAACAACAAGTGCAGACTGTGAACAATTCTACAGCTTACTCTTGAAAATTTTTGTTTTTAACTTCTTAGAATTTCGTTTTACATTTATCAACAAACCCAAGAGCAAATTAGACTACAGGGCCAAGTCCAAGTTAAGACAGTCTTTTTCTCAGGATTCCAAAGATATATTCACACTTGAAATACGTTTAACTTATTTTCGCTAACTGCAAGTACAAATTAAGTTTATAAAAATATGTCACAAGGAAAGACAATAATGTTTGGTTAAAGTTATGTTTTTTTCACTCATTCTGATATTAGCCAAATGCGTTTTTACTACCACAAATGGGGATATATTAATATTTATATATGTTATTCAAAATTCTTTGAAAGAAATACATAGAAATCGGGTATATTTGACTTAGTGGAAAATTATCCTTTGTGGCAAAACTATAAATGCACAGAAGTCTTTTCAGATTTCATGCAATTTTAAACGTCAACTAAAAATATTTTGGTGCTCATATACTTCTATTCTGCTATTAATGCTTTTTCCTTGAACATTTCCTGAACTCCTTCAACTCTTATTTCTTCTGTTCTTATTCTGTTTCCCACAACGGTGGCAGGAGAGGGCCCTACGGCACCAGCTCGGGGCTTCACCACGCCTCTATCTGCACAAGTCCACTGCATAGTCCAAAAGAAGCTGAGTTCTTTTGGGGAAATGCTACATACTACTTCCCCTTATTTGAGACTGAAAACACGCTAGAGGAATGGTCTGAAGTATTAGACAATCTAAGTCTTATTTCTAATTATCCCCTTGACTAGCTGTGGAATCTTGGACAAATCCTTTAATCTAATTGCTTTTCTGTTCTTAATCTGTAAAATTAGGACTTTGATTTAGAATCCACAGATGTACAGAATTGGAAGGGAAGCTTAAAGTCTTGTGGTCTGATCAAACACATTTTTCTGTAATATAGATGCACACATACATAATGTATGAATTATACATGTGCATATATAATACATGTACACACATACATAATATAATACATACATGTATGTGTATAATATATACATATGTGTTATGAATAGTTATATTTTCATTCTTACGAAAGAAGTGGTGAACATTTATTATTGAAAAAAGGTGAAATTGGAAAATGTTAAACAATAATTTAAGGCCAGACATTTTATTTTTGTAAAACAATGTGTTAAAAGACTAGGAGGGAAAAAAAGACTGTCAGGAATAAGCAAATATGCTGAAATATAAATATTGAAATTCTGGGTATATTTATATTTATATTTCTGGGTATACAGAATCATGAGACTTTTTTTTTACTTTTTTAACATTGTTGAGTATTTACCAACATTTCTAAGAGAAGCTAGTATGTCTTTTATAATATTAAAACACATACTTTCAAAAATAATATATATGCATTCTGAAGGTTTTTCTCCACCCAGAAAAGCTCAACGTTCCTATTTCCAAACCGGAGCAGTGTAACAGCAGGGGAAAATTGTATTAGCTGCTTAATCCATTTTCAAAGATTTTCAAGATGGTCTAACTTTATGTTAAAAGTGCATTACTATCTAGAAAATGAGGGAGTAAGCCACAGACTGAGAGAAAAATATTAGCAAAAGAAAGTATCTGATAAAGGACCGTTATCCAAAATACATGAAGAACTCACACACCCACAATAAGAAAACGAAAGACCCTTAAAAATGAGCAAAATATCTGAGCAGACGCCTCACCGACGACGCCGCCCGGCCGGGAACAAGCCACGGCAGGACGCGCAGCGCCGCGCGTCCGTAGGGAGCTGCTCACTCGGGCCGCAGCGAATGGCCGGCGCAGACCTAGCGGGACGGCCCAAATCCCGAAAGCTGACCCCAATGCCGGAGAGGACGCGGACACCGGGGACCCTCACGCGTGGCTGGTGGGACGCAGGACGGCGCAGCCACTTTGGAAGACAGCTCGGCGCTTTCCTGCAACACGACACATACTCTTATCATATGACCCGGCAATTGCATTCCCTGTATTCACCCAAAGGAGTTGGAATCTTAGGTCCACACGCCCAGCTGCACGCCGGTTCACACAGCTTTCTTCCTAATTCCCAAAGCCTGGAAGCAGCAAGGTGCCCCGCTTCTCGGGGTGAGCGGACGAACCGTGGCCCCTTCGGACGGTGGAGTATTACTCAGCAGTAAATAGAAATGAGCTGTCGAGCCTCGAAAAGACAAACAGGAAACTTAAGCGCGTATTATTAAGTGAAAACAGCAAATCTGAAAAGGTCATGTACTGCAGGATTCCGATTCTATGGCATTCTGGAAAAGGCCACACAATGAAGACCGTGAAAAGATCGTTGGCTGAGCAGGAGCAGGGGGGAAAGGGGTGACCAGGCAGAGCACAGAGGATTTTCAGGGCTGTGAAACTTGCTGGATGGTCCTAAAATGGTGGATACGTGACACTGAGACACTTGTCCCTGGGAGGGCCCTTCTTTATCTCCCCCGGACATACCCAAAGTGGGCTTTGGGGACGGTGCCTCCCTGGGGGACACCCAGTGTTCTCAGCTTCCCTCCCGCTCCTGTTCGTGGAAGGCCAGGGGAGAAGGATGCTCTTAGGTGTGGGGCAGTCACGAGCTTTCTGACCTGAAGGTCCTGGTTTCCCCGGCAGGAAAACTCCCTCAAACACCCGGGAGACTTCCAGTATATTCGCTTCCGGTCAGTTCCGCCAGTCCGCAGTTTCCTTAGAGAAGCTCAGACCTTTTTCTTCTCTCCCTCCTTCCCGCCGCCCTCTCTCTCCCTCCCAATTCAAAGACACCTTCCCTGAAGCTATAGGGCTTGGGTGGAAAGGCCACACCTGATATTTCAGAAGATTACAGACATTTAAAGATCTCATCCTTTAAACTTGTGGACTCAGAGTAGTCAGTTCTCCCCACACGGAGAGATCCAGATCTCTCTTCATTCCCTTTTAATTCCTCTTGCAAATAAGCTGGTCTTTCCAGAGCTCACCTCTTTCCTGTCGTCTTACGACATCTCACGTTGGCCCAAACAAGCCGAGTGGCCCTGCTGAAACGCGAGGAGGGCTGGGGTATCCCGGGGGCAAACACTCAGCAAAGCCACACGAACTGCTGCCAAGTCACTCCACAAGGTTCTCGTCAACTTAAACCTGCTGCAGCTGGGGGTGCGGGTTTGCCTACCCCCATCCCGGCAGGCACTCGGTTCTAGCAGACTTCTTGTGTGTCTTCTCACGGGGCTGCACAACAAACCCTAAACTCCCCGAGGACAGGGACCACGTCTTACTAATTTCTGTGCTCCCAACTGGCAAGCCGTCCGCAGTATACTTATATGTTGATTTAGAGAATGTTGCTTGAATAAAAGAAGGAATGGTGGGATTGCTTACCTGCTTTTAGAGGACAAAATTAACAGTCTCAAGAATGCACACATCAAAGCGCCTGCTGTAAAACTAAGATCATGACAAAGCTTTATTGTGACCCACCTGATATCTCTTTGAAGACAGTGCTTTCGTGACATTGGCCAGAATGATGGCAAATCCAAACAAAGGACTTTCCAGCCTCCTCACTCCCACCACAGATCCATTCAGAACACCATGCCCAAAGCCCTCTTGACATGGAATAAAGAAATAAATAAAACAGACCTTTTACCTCCATGTCCAGCTCTTCGCTTTCACACCAGGGACGCCCTGAACCTCTTGAGTGAATGGCTCTCCCTTGTTGGACGAGCAAATAAACTCAGCCTGGTTTGTTTGATTTTAGTTCTGGTGGTCTCCATGTCACTGTTTAGCAATGCATAGAGCATTTTCCTAGATCTCTCTTGCTTATGAATGTAAAGGACACAGCATGATTTGGTGACACGAGTCTAAGTCAGCCCGGCCTGGGTTCAGGTCCCAGCTCTGTCATTTACAAAGTAGTTTTAGCAAACCAATTCACTGGTCCCATTTGGGCTGTCTCCCCTGGATAATGGAAAATGTCTACTTGCTGGGATTCTGGTGGACGTAGATCACCACCAGAAAGCCCCTGGAACATAGAGGACTCAGTAAACACTCCTAATGTCCAGCTGATGTCTACACATGGTGAAAATTTAAAGTAGCGGCCACCATGTGATTTCTAAAAACAGGTGAATCATGCCGAGGAAGAGCTGATGGATCTTACAGAAAACTGCGATGAACACACCCTCCCTGACAAAGACCTCCGGATCCATAGAAAGAAAACTGTTCCCTCTCTCCCTCCTTCTGTCTCTCCCACCTCAAACTCTATTATTCCAAATCAAAATTGAATCTCTCTCATCCATACTCATCACTTACTTTGGATCTTCAAAATAGCCCTAGACACAGTTGTTCGAAGGAATCAAACTTGCATTTATTTATTATTTTTTTTTTTATTTTGGCATATTATGGGGGTACAGATTTTAAGGTTTCAATAAATGCCCATTTCCCCCCCTCCCCCCAAAAGTCTGAGTCTCCATCATGACCATCCCCCAGATGGTGCACATCTCACTCATTATGTATGTATATACCCGCCCCCCTCCCCCCTCCCACCTGCCCAATACCCTATTACTGTAGCACCTATGTGTCCACTTAGGTGCTACTCAGTTAATACCAGTTTGCTGGAGAATATATCTGGTGCTTGTTTTTCCATTCCTGGGATACTTCACTTAGTAGTATGGGTTCCAGCTCTAACCAGGAAAATGTAAGATGTGCTATATCACCATTGTTTCTTAGAGCTGAATAGTATTCCATGGTATACATATACCACATTTTATTAATCCATTCTTGGATTGATGGGCACTTGGGCTGTTTCCACAGCCTTGCAATTATGAATT
>VSMF01136352.1:0-19927 GCA_008750915.1 Microcebus jonahi | reverse complement strand
TTTTTTTTTTTTAGTTGGTCAATTAATTTCTTTCTCTATTTTTAGTAGAGACAGGGTCTCACTCTTGCTCAGGCTGGTTTCAAACTCCTTACCTTGAGGGATCCACCTGCCTCGGCCTCCCAGAGTGCTAGGATTACAGGCATGAGCCCCTGTGCCTGGCCCAGCAATGCGAATTATTGAAAAAAAATTTTATTGTTGTTGAGATGGTCTCATTCTGTCACCCTAGGCAGAGTGCGGTGGCATCATTGCAGCTCACAGCAACCTCCAACTCCTGGGCTCTAAGCAAGCCTTCTGCCTCAGCCTCCTGGGTAGCTGGGAACACAGGCACATGCCATAATGCCCGGTTGATTTTTTTTTCCTTTTTGGTAGAAACAGGGTCTCATTCTTGCTCAGGCTGGTTTCGAGCTCCTGAGCTCAAGCGATCCTCCCGCCTTAGCCACCCAGAGTGCTAAGATTATAGGTGTGAGCCACCGCACCCAGCCTGAAAGATTTCTATAGGAATGCAGCATTTTTGTGTGATACCATGTCAAATCCAAACAACATGAATATTTCTTTGCAAGGTAAAACTAAGTCTACATATGATATGTGGCAAAAAAAAAAAAAAAAAAATCCAGGCTGGGCGTGGTGGCTCACACCTATAATCCTAGCACTCTGGGAGGCTAAGGCAGGTGGATTGCTCGAGGTCAGGAGTTCGAAACCAGCCTGAGCAAGAGTGAGACCCCATCTCTACTATAAATGGAAAGAAATTAATTGATCAACTAAAATATAAATATACAAAAAATTAGCCGGGCATGGTGGCGCATGCCTGTAGTCCCAGCTACTCGGGAGGCTGAGGCAGGAGGATCTCTTGAGCCCAGGAGTTTGAGGTTGCTGTGAGCTAGGCTGATGCCACGGCACTCACTCTAGCCTGGGCAACAAAGTGAGACTCTGTCTCAAAAAAAAAAAAAAAATCCAAGCATTTTGAAAATTACTGTTTTCAAAACACTTTTTCTTCAAAAAGAAATTGTAGATGAACATTTTCCCCAGCTAGCAAAGGTCACTGATGAGTAGGATCGTATATGTGAATCATTTGAAGAATACACGGCTGTTATTAAAGAGCTATTAATTAAAGAATACAATGAAAGGCTCACTGACTTTGAGAATCATGACATCACACTCAAATTAGCATTTCAGCCTCACCTACTAGATATCACCAAGGCACCTGAAGAACTACAGATGGAATTGATTGAGTTTGGGCCAAGTGGGATGGCTCACGTTTCTGTAATCCTAGCACTCTAGGAGGCTGAGTCAGAAGGATCCGTCAAGGTCAGGAGTTCAAAACCAGCCTGAGCAAGAGTGAGACCCCATCTCTACTAAATATATAAAGAAATTAATTGGTCAACTAAAAATATATAGAAAAAATTAGCCAGGCATGGTGGCCTATGCCTGTAGCATGCCTGTAGTCCCAGCTACTCAAGAGGCTGAGCCCAGCAGTTTGAGGTTGCTGTGAGCGAGGCTGATGCCTTGGCACTCTAGCCTGGGCAACAGAGTGAGACTCTGTCTCAAAATAAATAAATAAATAAAAATAAAGTCATTGTTTGATGCTAAAAAAGATGCAATTGAAATATGGAAAAATGCAGTAGAATACCCACGGCTTTGGCAACATGCCCGAAAAATGCTTTCTTGCTTTTCAACCACTTACTGCTGCGAATCTACATTCTCCTACCCAACCCAAATCAGGATGCCCTTAAGGTCACGAATGACGGATACCCAACAACAAACTCAATCTAGAGGATCAGCTGACACTGCGGACCTCCATCCTGCAACCAAATGTTCACAAGCTTTCCAACACAACAAAGTCACTGAAAGGTTAGTTAACTTAAAAATTAACAAATAGTTTTCATTTTTTGAAATTGTGAATAAGTACATAGTAGTTAGGCTTTTACGAAATAACGTACCATTTTTAAGTATATCTAATGGAAGTTTCTTGAATGCAGCCTTATTTGATTACAGCTAAATGAATGCAGCCTCCAACATGGCAAGGTTCGCCACTCCTGGTTTAGAGAAATGGAGAAAGTTATGGACAAACCTGGCAATATATAGTTGTACCCTGGATTTTATTATTCATCATCAGAGGTGTGGGAGGAAGACTCTCTAAAAATTCTTTTTAGATGGAAATTTTCCTTAAAATTAAATATAAGACAACTGTCTGAATATTGATTGACAATACTTTATAAATAGATTTTACTTTAGTTTTTATTAAACTTGTATTCTGTACAATGGAAATAAAGATTGCCTTTCAACAACAAACTCAATGTATTGTATTAGAGGATTTTCCCCTGAACATAGTTCCTGAAATTTAATGTCCTTAACAAACTGAGTTTCCCTATTCTCACTTCCATATCAATGTGTTTGTCTCCCATGCAGGCAGGACCAAGAATTTGATCCCTAACTGGGCACTGTAGTTGAAAAACCAACCAGGTGCTAGGTGTAGAATGACAGATCCTATTTCCCTAGCAGAGATTGGGTTCTCAGGGTTAGCAGAGAGTTTCTGAGTTCCCACTGGGCCAAGGAGATTATAGTTGAGAAAGATCAAACATATATTAAAAAATTACAATGGGGCCAGGCGCGGTGGCTCATGCCTGTAATCCTAGCACTCTGGGAGGTCGAGGCGGGCAGATAGTTCAAGCTCTGGAGTTCAAGACCAGTCTGAGCAAGAGTGAGATCCCGTCTCTACTAAAGATAAAAAGAAATTAATTGGCCAACTAAAAATACATAGAAAAAATGAGCCGGGCATGGTGGCGCATGCCTGTAGTCCCAGCTACCCGGGAGGCTGAGGCAGGAGGATCGCTTGAGCCCAGGAGTTTGAGGTTGCTGTGAGCTAGGCTGATGCCACGGCACTCTAGCCCGGGCAACAGAGTGAGACTCTGTCTCAAAAATAAATAAATAAATAACAATGGGAGAGCCAAAGATAACCCAGGGTTTCCCAGGTCCTGGAATCCTTAGCCTAGGGTTCGAGGCTGGGAAAGTGTACTTAAAATAACATTATTGTGGTGAAGCACACATAACGTAACGTTACCATTTTCACTATTATTAAGTCCACACTTCTGAGGCATCGAGGGCACTCACATTGCGTGCAACACCCCATCATCTCCAAAATTGTTCCCCTTCCCAGACGGAAACTCTGCACCCATTAAACTCGAACTCCCCATGCCCCTCCCCAGGCCCTAGCACCACCATTCTACTGTCTGTCTCTATGAATTTGGCGACTTTAGGGACCTCATATAAGTGGAGTCAAACAGTATTTGTCCTTTTGTAACTGGCTTATTTTATTTAGCAAAATGACTTCAAAGTTCATCCACGTTGCAGCACACCAGAATTTCCTAGGGCTTGGTAGTATCACCTTGTGTGTACAGATCACATTCTGTTTATCCGTTCGTCTGTCAGTGGACACTCTGGCTGCTTCCACCTGCTGGCTGCTGTGAACATGGGTGTGCAAATATGTGTTCCAGCCCCTGATTTCAGTTCTTTCAGACCTATACCCAGAAGTGGGATTGCTGGATCATATGGTCATTCCATATTTAATATTTTTAGGCACTGCAAGACTGTTTTTCCATAGCAGCTGCCCCATTTTACATTCCCACCAGCAACGTATAGGGGTCTGATTTCTCCACATCATGGCCAACACTTGTTGCCTGTGTTGCCATAACAGAATACTCAAGGCTGTGTAATTTATTTTATCTATTTTTATTTTATTTATTTATTTTTGAGACAGAGTCTTGCTTTGTTGCCCAGGCTAGAGTGAGTGCCGTGGCGTCAGCTTAGCTCACAGCAACCTCAAACTCCTGGCTCAAGCAATCCTTCTGCCTCAGCCTCCCGAGTAGCTGGGACTACAGGCATGCGCCACCATGCCTGGCTCATTTTTTCTATATATATTAGTTGGCTAATTAATTTCTTTCTATTTATAGTAGAGACGGGGTCTTGCTCTTGCTCAGGCTGGTTTCGAACTCCTGAACTCAAACGATCCACCCGCCTCGGCCTCCCAGAGAGCTAGGATTATAGGCGTGAGCCACTGTGCCCGGCCTAGGCTGTGTAATTTATAAAGAACAGAGATATATTTCTTATAGTTTTGGAGGCCTAGAAGTCCAAGATTGAAGGGCTGGTGTCTGGCGAGGCCTCCTTGCTATGTCCTCCCATGGCAGAAGGCAGAAGGGCAAGAGAGTGTGAGAGAGAGAAAGAGAGGGAGCGAGAGAGACCAAACTCATCCTCTGATCAGGAACCCATTCCCATGATACCTAATCCACGTCCACAATAACGGCATGAATCCACTCTTGCGGGCAGAGCACCCACAGCCTAATCACCTCTTAAAGGTCCCACTTCTCAACACTGCTGCATTGGGGATTGAATTTCCAACACACGAACTTTGGAGGACTCATTCAAACCATAGCAAATCGTATCTAATTGTGGTTTTGATTTGCATTTCCTGGATGACTAAGGATGTTGAGCATCTTTTCATGTGTTTATTGGCCATTTCTATATCTTCTTTGGAGAAATGTCTATTCAAGTCCTTTCCATTTTTTAATCTAATTTAACATTTTATTTTTTATTTTATTTTATGTATTTTATCTTATTTTATATAGGGTCTTGCTCTGTCACCCAGGCTGGAGTGCTGTGGCGTAATCATAGCTCACTGTAACCTTGAACTCCTGGGCTCAAGTGATCCTCCTGCCTCAGCCTCCCAAGTAGCTGGAACCACCTTGCCTAGATAATTTTTAAATTTTTTTGTTGAACAGGTTGGTCTCTCAACTGCTGGCCTCAAGTGAACCTCCCACCTTGGCTCCCCAAAGTGCAGGGATTACAGGCATCAGCCACTATACTTGGCTCTTTCCGAACGTTTCAATCAGGTTGGTTTTATTGTTGTTGTTGTTAAGTTGTAGAAGCACTTTATATATTCTGGACACCAGTTCCTTATCAGAGATATGATTTGCAAGTATCTCTTCCTATTCTGTGGGCTGCCTTTTCACTCTGTTGGTAGTGTCCTTCGATGCACAAAAATTTTAATCTTCAGGAAGTCCAGTTTATCTATTTTTATTGTTGTGGCCTGTGCTTTTGGTGTCATATCCAAAAAATAATGGCCAAATCTGATATAATGGGGCTTTTCTCCTATGTCCTTTTCTAAGAGTTTTACAGCTTTGGCTCCTATGTTTAGGTATTTGGTCCATTTTGAGTTAATTTTTATACGTGATATAAGGGAAGCGCAGCTTCCTTCTCTGGCTTGTGGATATCCAGTTGCTGGAGTGCAGTGGCATCATCACAGCTCACTGCAGCCTCAAACTCTTGAGCTTGAGAGATCCTCCTGCCTCAGCTTCCTGAGTAGCTGGGACTGCAGGCACGAGCCACTATGCCCGGTTAATCTTTTAACTTTTTGTAGAGACTGGGTCTTGCTATGTTGCTGGTCTTGAACTCCTGGCCTCAAGTGATCCTCTCACCTCAGCCCCACAATGCGCTGAGATTATAGGCATGAGCCACTGTGCCTGGCTGGGAAGATGTACTTTTATGCCAGAGAAAGTCAAGTCAGGCTTTATAAGATAGACCATTCACTCAGGGTCTCAGTCACGTCACTCAACTTCTGGCCCAGCTCCCTGACCTCCCATGACAGTGATCTGAGCCCCCCTTGCTCTAAGAATGAGGGATACTGGGCCCCACTGTGGGACTGCCTGCTGCCTTGGGCCTGTCAGGCGTCCTGGAGCTGTTTCCTGAAGGATGGGGCTGGGTCATCTCCATCACATCCAGCAGGAGCTTTGTTCCAGGCAGTCCCTTGTCGTCTGCCCAGACCTGCGAGCCTGCCCTGGTGGGGCCTGGGGCTGTCCTGCTCAGGCTGCTCTGGAGGCCTGCCCTGAAGGGACCTGAGGCTGGAGGGACGGCTTGTGGGAGCCTTGCCTGGTGGCCAAGGCATGAGCAGGCCGAGATGGGGCTCTTCCTGTTGGCAGTGCTGGCTCCAGGCTGCTAGGGGCAGGCTGGGCACCTGCTGTTACGTTGTCTGCAATGGGAAAATCGTGCCACATGGAGCCTGTGGGCCGACACCCTGCAGCTGGCCAGCACCTGAAGGTGGCCAGCACCACGGGGTGCTCGTGGGCCCTCCGGAGTCCCTGCTCAGGTATGCCTTCCCTGGTGTGGATGTCAGGAGTGCTTTATTACTGGTCAGCTGGTGGCATCTGAGCCATGTGGCTCCTGAGCCATGTGAAAAGCAGTGGGCCAGCCAGGGAGCAGCCTCGCACCCTCGTGCATCCTGTTTGCTCTGCACCCCTGCCGTGAAGGAACCTGTCCCTGAAAATCAGCTGGTGCAGGGCCGGCAGTGCCAGCTGTCCCTGGAGTGAAGCCTGGTCTCAGTGCTCTCAGAATAAAGGAGGGGGAGGTGCCAGGACCTTCTGGAAGGAAGGAAAGAAGGAAGGCCGTCTGACGGGTTTCATGCCTGTGGGCTGAAGAAGGACCCCGCCCAAGTCCCAGCCACCTGTGTCCGGCTCCTCCCATCTCCGGAGACTAGAACATTCTCCAGAGAGTCTGGTAGGGCTGAAGGCTGGCCATCTCAGCTCTTTGCCTTGTCTCACTCCTGAATAATTTCCTGTTTTCCTTGTGTTAGCTCTCGTGAGTTCTGGTCCTTGCAACCAAAGCGTCTTTCTGACGGAAACGCCACCGGCTTGGACTCACTGCCCTCGTGCCAAGCGGCTGACTTCCTGGGCACAGGGCTGGCTGCACCCTCTCCTCCGCACCCTCTGCCTCCTCCTCAGAAGCCTCAGCCTTCAAAGAGAAACCAGAAGCGGTCTGACAGGATTCCTCGCCCCTGAGCCATCCTTGGGCGGCAGCTCAGCCTGCCTTTCCCTGAGCGCCCAGAGTCTGTTGCAACTGTTCCCATCTCAGCCCCTCTCAGAGAAGGGAAAAAGAGGAAGACGCCAAAAGGACACAAGAACTGGCAAAATGGCCATGCTTTTAAAAAATTATCATTTTAATAGCTTTGAGATACAGTTCATGTATCATAAAATCCACCCATAAGGGAACAAATCATTGGGTTTTAGTGTGTTCCCAGGGTTGTGCAACTCTCACCACAATCTAATTCTAGAACATTGTTTGTCCGCCCCCCAAAGAAATCCCTGGCCTCTTGGGCAGTCCCTGCCACTCTCCCGCCTGCTTTCTGTCTCCATGGCTTTGCCTGCTCTAGACGCTTCGTGCACGGAGTCACACCGCGTGTCCTTTTGCGGCTGGTGTCTGCACCACGTTCACCCCCATTGCAGCGTGTGTCAGGGTTCCTTCCTGTTTACGGCTGGGACACGCCATCGCACGATGTGCTGTGCTTTGTCCGTCTGTCCGTCTGCTGACGGGTGACAATGCCATGTTGTCGTGTCCCTGGGAGTCGCCCAGGGGTGGAGTGGCTGGGTCACCGCTCACTCTGCTGAGCTCTCTGAGGACCAGCCCAGCAGCCGCCCTGTGCCACATCCCACCAGCTGTGTGTGGGTGAGCGTCACTCCCGCACCGTCCGGCACTTGTTCTTGTCTAATTCTAGCCGTCCCTGTGGCTGCGAAGTGGGATCTCACTGTGGCTTTGCTTCCGTGCTCCTGAGGACGGGGTGCGGCGTGCCTGGCCTTGTTTTACCTGTGCACACATTCAGCAACCCTGGGGAACGAGTCCTCACTGGGCTGGGCTCCCGGGCTGCCGGCGTGACCCGGAGACTCTGCTTTGCTCCCACAGAGCTCCAAGCCCGAGAGCGAACAGACGTGTGAACAAAACAGGTAACTGCTGAGCACAGGGGCCTGGGAGGCCGGTCACCCCAGGCGGCCCACGAGCCACCACTCGAGTCTGAGACGGGGAAGGACCCCTGGGGTCTGGCTTCCAGAGACACACCGAGGTGTGTGTTGGGGATGGGGGGTCAGGAATGGCCACAGCCTTTCGTAAAGTTGACATCTGCAGAAACAGCAGAGTGGAGAGGCGGCAAATTGACCGCCCAGGCGGTGGCGCGTTTGGGGCTGGGTGGCCCCAGATCGCCCTGAGCCTCCAGGTCTCAGGTTAGAGAGGCCGCAGCGCCGCTTGAACACAGGTTGTGCGGAGAAAAGGCAGGTGGTGGTGCCAGGGGCTGGGGGAGGGGTCCGCGTTTGGCGGGGGCGAGCCTCGGTTTGGTAGGATGGAAGCCTGGAGACAGCCGCGGCTCGGTTGCGCCGCAGTGTGCGTGCTCATGCCCCTGGACTGCGCACCTGACCTTAAGATGGTGACTTTTCTGTCATGTCTCCTTTACCACAACTACAACAGTAGCAGCCCCGGCTCCCCTGGCGACCGCCTGCTTCTCTGACCGCAGGACACCGCGCCCCGCCCAGGAGCCGCTCCCGCCCGGCGCCGGCCTCCGCGCAGGTGCAGCATCCCTCAGGTGCAGCGTCCCGCGGGTGCCGCATCCCGCAGGTGCAGCATCCCGCAGGTGCAGGGTCCCGCGGGTGCAGAGTCCCGCAGGTGCAGAGTCCCGCGGGTGCCGTGTCCCGCCGGGCAGCCTGGCTGCCGGCTGCAAAGGGGCCAAGCGGGGAGCCGCTACCACGCGGGACTGGACCTCACGCCCCGGGCCCCACTCTCTGGCCCGGAGCCACATGGACACACGGGGCCCGGAAATCCCTGGCGGGGCCGTGCTGCGTGATGCGGTGAGTGCCTGTTCCCGCATCCCCTCCTCCACCCACTTCCTCCATCCTCGCGTCTCCCCGCCCTCCCTGCCTGGGTCTGCGGGGGTGGGTGCGGGACGCGGTGAGTGCCTCGGTTCCCGCATCCCCTCCTCCACCCGCTTCCTCTATCCTCCTGTCTCCCCGCCCTCCCTGCCTGGGTCTGCGAGGTGGGTGCGGGACGCGGTGAGTGCCTGTTCCCGCATCCCCTCCTCCACCCGCTTCCTCCATCCTCCTGTCTCCCTGCCCTCCCTGCCTGGGTCTGCGGGGTGGGTGCTGGACGCGGTGAGTGCCTGTTCCCGCATCCCCTCCTCCACCCGCCTCCTTCCTCCCGTCTCCCCGCCCTCCCTGCCTGGGTCTGCGGGGTGGGTGCGGGAGCCTCCCCGCTCGCCCCGCCCTCCCGCCCGAGTTCCAGACCAGGGACACTAGTCTCGAGGAAGGGGCGTGGGCTCTGAGGGGCGCGTTAGGAGGCGCAGACTGTAACCCGCGGTCACGCAGACGCAGGCGGGTCCGCGCCCAGCTGGGAAACCGCCCAGGGTCTGTGAACGCGACACGCTGCTGGCGACTCAGACAGCGAGATTCCCGCATCGCCTGGTGCACGCTTTCCGCGGTTCCAATGCCAGGCAATAGATACGCAGAAGTGTAAGAGAGCCCCCTCTGATAGGCTGCGGCGACTTCCGGTCACCTGGAGGTCCCTGAGGAACCCAGGTTACCGAGGGCGCCTCTGTCTGCCAGGCGCTGGGTCTGGTTCCCCGCGGCCAGGGGAGGGAGGCCAGGCCTCTCCCTGACTCGGCTTGCACGGGCTCTCGTTCTCGCACTATCTGTTGGGAAGAGTTCCTTCATCCGCTAAATCGAAAGGCTTTGGCGCCTTTGTCAAAAGTCAGAGGACCATTTATGGACGAGTCTATTCCAACATACTTAAAGTGCCGTACACTAGTAGTAAATATTATATTCAGTTGCCTTTTGTTTCATTTTTTTCAGGCAGAAAATCTGATTCAGGAACTTCAAGAACATTTTCAAGCTCTGACTGCAACATTAACCATCAGAAATATCCTTTTCTATCTTTCACAAATGCTGGAGTGCTTTCCCACTGTTAAACTGTCTTGGAGCATCTTTTTTTTTTTTTGAGACAGAGTCTCACTTTGTGGCCCAGGCTAGAGCGAGTGCCCTGGCGTCAGCCTAGCTCACAGCAACCTCAAACTCCTGGGCTCAAGCAATCCTTCTGCCTCAGCCTCCCAAGTAACTGGGACCACAGGCATGTGCCACTATGCCCGGCTAATTTTTTGTATATATATTTTTAGTTGGTCAATTAATTTCTTTCTATTTTTAGTAGAGACAGAGTCTCGCTCAGGCTGGTTTCGAACTCCCGACCTCGAGCAGTCCGCCCACCTCGGCCTCCCAGAGCTAGGATTACAGGCGTGAGCCACCACGCCGGGCCTTGGAGCATCTTTTTGCTGTCTGCTGTGGGTAGATGATTGTCTGCCTAAGATTTCCCAGTACTTACCTTTGACATTTTGTGTGGCATCCTGGTTGTGAATTACCATTCTCTCCTAGCAGGTTTTACTTCCTGTGTGACCAGCAATACCGCACATTTGGCATGGCAAGTATAGATTACAAGGAATACTATGTACAGTAGGCCCAGCTAACTCCAGAGACCAAGGCAGGAGGACGGCTTGGGCCCAGAAGTCTGAGGCCAGCCTGGGCAACAAAGCAAGAGCCCTGCCCCCGCCCTCCCCATTTATAAAAAATAAGTTTATTTCTACTATTATATTTACATGCTTAGAGTTTGGCTAAAACATACCAGACAGCCTCATATCCGTAAATCTACGTCCAAGCAAGGGGAGCCCACTTTTCACAACCGAGCTCACAGTTCAGTGGTTAAAGGTACACACCAAGAAAACTCGGGGAAAGTAGCTGACATGCACCCACATTACGGCTGCCTCTGAGGCCCTCATTTTGCAGGGTGCATCTGCCATGGCATTTCATGAGTACCCAGGAAGAGCAGATGCAATTGGAGGGAGGGTCTTCGAGGGTGTCTTTGGCTTCTCGAGGCTCCCGTTCTACACATGCAAATTCTCCTCAACATTGTACTGGAAGAAATGGGGCATCGCATTGAGGACTTGCAGAAGAATGTAAATGACTTAATGGTGCAAGCTGGGATTGAAAACTCTATTAAAGAACAAATGGTAAGGTCATTGTTAGGAAATTATGTTTACCTTTCACATATCTTTCGATTGCTTTCACCCTGAAAAACACAATCCCATATCTGTTCACTATGAGAATTATTGCCTCTGTGCTACATGAAAATCTCTAGAAATAATAAAAGATATTCCCAAATGCCCTTTTCTAAATAGACTAACTAAAACATTCTGTCATAATTCCTTAAAAAGTACACATTTTAAATGAAAAACTGTATTATTTAAAAATCAGATTTTATTTTCACTCTTCCCCTTAAGTTAGTCTTCAATCAAAACACACAAATCAAGGCCGGGCGCTGTGGCTCACGCCTGTAATCCTAGCTCTTGGGAGGCCGAGGCGGGCGGATTGCTCAAGGTCAGGAGTTCAAAACCAGCCTGAGCAAGAGTGAGACCCCGTCTCTACTATAAATAGAAAGAAATTAATTGGCCAACTGATATATATATAAAAAATTAGCCGGGCATGGTGGCGCATGCCTGTAGTCCCAGCTACTCGGGAGGCTGAGGCAGAAGGATCACTCGAGCCCAGGAGATTGAGGTTGCTGTGAGCTAGGCTGACGCTACGGCACTCACTCTAGCCTAGGCAACAAAGTGAGACTCTGTCTCAAAAAAAAAAAAAAAAAAAAACCACACAAATCATAACAAGTTAACTACAGAACTGGTAGTTTCTTTTTGAGATTACATATTCATGTACCCGTTTAAAAAGGATTCATGTGTACATGAAGCCCTGACACATTCCATGACTGGTCCTGAGGACCCCACCCTGGCCACCTGCAATGGAAACATTCCCTTTCTGGTGGAATTTCACACTTATTCTTGAAGATGCACATAAATGATGAGTTTCAGGTAGTAGACTAGATTTACGTCCATGTAACATATATGGAGATATATAACTTTGTTTTATTAAAGCATTCATGAATATTATAATATTCTGAATATGCAAACATATTTTAATCGAACAATTTAAATGCCTTTGTTTACTGAGAATGGTTATCCTAAATCAGCTGGCAAATTATCCTGTTCAATCAGAGCTAGTTCACTGATCAGTGACCTATTAATATCTAAAGCTGGTATTCTGGTAAATAAGATCACTGTAAACTGTGTCCTCTAAACAGAAGCTGCAAAACATCAAAGGGGAGGATCTCTAAACTGTCATCTGCAAAGTGAAAAAACAGAGCTTTACCTGTTCAGCTCTAACAGGTCCCACCTGCCCAGAAGCAGCCTTCTCCAGGCTGCCTGGATTCTAAGCCTTCACCCTCCCACATCAAATTCCAGATCTCTTGAGGCCCAGGCACCCATCCACCCAAAGCTAAGGGCTTGAGGGCAGCGACCACATAGACCTGGCCTAGCACAGGGAAAGGCACGGGTAGCAGTCCGGCAACTACTAGAATGAGGATGAACTGCCCAGGCTCCAGCTGGCTGTTTCAAATTAGATTAAGACATAATTAATTATTAGCCATCAATTAAATGGTTAAGTCATTGTCAAAACTTCACTTTTTTGATGCACATACAGCCATAAAGGCAACATGAGAGAAAGATATCTAGAAGTTTATTTAAAAGCTGAAAAAATTTAAAAAACAAAGCTCAAAATGCCTTTTAAATTAAAAGAAAGACCAAAAAAAGTAAGTTTAAATCTGTCTGGATCAGTCTGTGAGTTGGTCATGGGAGGGTAGAGTGGATTTCAGGGGATTCTGCAAAGACCTAAAATTGTGCTTCTGTTGGGGAAGAGAGTCCGTTATCCTGAAATGTTAAAAGCTGTCCTGTATCCTGATAGAGTTGGCATTTTATCAGCCTCCCCAATAAACTACAATGTCTGTAATACTTTTTCTGCATTTATTTATTTCTTATTTCTGCAAAATAATAAAGAATAAAAATATAATAAAATGCAAATAGGTGACATATTATTGGCAAAGTATGTTTTCCCGGATACTCTTGATGGTTAGACGGTAACGGAGAATCACCAACATGATGTAATGTTTTCTCGTTTGGAGGGTGCACCCTGTTGATTCATTTTGAGTTTCAATCCACATCGACTCCCCTTTGACTAAAAGGAAAATCATTTAACATTTATGTTTTTCTGTATTCTGAATATTTCTATACAAAAATGTTTTAATATGGGAAATATTAAGGTACTTTATTGAAAACTTTGGATTTGGATTTATTTAACTGTACTTTAATTGGTATATAAATCAACCATTACTTCTCTCCATATTTTTTCTTACAGACCTGAAGATGTTGTTAGACAAGTCACTTGAAACTGTAATAAAAGGAAAACTCTACTTTGAGTAATAATCTATGTAATATGATTCTGATTTTCTGCATTTAATTTAAAAATTCATTTTAGTAAAATAAGAGAATAAAGGAACAAAGACAATGAAGGAAGAATATAATTCAGAGGTGACAAAGCACTCACCAAAGATGGTTGTAAATAACAGAATATTTTTCAATGCATACCTAGTATTTACGCACTGTGGATGAAAAGCATATAGCTATATTAGTTCAAATATTTTTCCAAATTAAAATTCTATACAGATCTTTTTTAAAAAAGATCATAAGCAGTTTTCCAACAGAAACTGCATTCCAGCTCATTTCTAGTCACATGCTTTTTAAAAAGACTCATTTTAATATGTCTAGTCCAAATAGGTTCTCACAGCAATTGTTCTGCAAACTAAATAAGACTCAAAAAACTCCAAACCAAGTCAAACCAAACCAAACTATTAATAAAAAATAAGAAAACACTGTAATCCTAGCACTCTGGGAGGCCAAGGCAGGCGGATCGCTCAAGGTCAGGAGTTCAAAACCAGCCTGAGCAAGAGCAAGACCCGTCTCTACTAAAAATAGAAAGAAATTGGACAACTAAAAATATATAGAAAAAATTAGCCAGGCATGGTGGTGCATGCCTGTAGTCCCAGCTACTCAGGAGCCTGAGGCAGAAGGATTGCTTGAGCCCAGGAGTTTGAGGTTGCTGTGAGGTAGGCTGACGCCATGGCACTCACTCTAGCCTGGGCAACAGAGTGAGACTCTGGCTAAAAAAAAAAAAAAAAAAAAAAGTGATTGAGAAATTCAGTCTTTACTTCCTAAAAGAAACCAGTTATCCTTCATAAATCTTACCTTTTATTGGCGTTTGTTGTTGTTGTTGTTGTTGTTTTTACCAAACAGAGCTTTCCTGAGTCCTGAGGTTAACCCTTCACCCACTCCACCCTATAGAAGTAATTGCTAAGGAAAGGATTACCATTCAAGATTACTGTTCAATTCACTCCTCTCCAAGCCAAAATAAAACACAGCTATTATTATCTTAAAAACACGTCAATTATAGTCTCTCTTTAAAAAAAAATACCTGTGTATATTAAATCATATTCATAAAAAACTCAAAATTAAGACAGGCATGGTGGTTTATGCCTGTAATCCTAGCATTTTGGGAGGCCAAGGTGGGAGGATCGCTTGAGCCCAGGAGTTCCAGACCAGCCTGGACAACATAGGGAGAGTGTGTCTCTACAAAAATTTAATTTAAAAAATTGAATGCAAAATCACTCATAATTCTACCAATTAACCACTGTTAACATTTTCTATGCATACAAATTTATAGTTGATCATATTGCTTATAATGTAGTATCCTGTTTTCACTTAATCATAAACATTTCTTCCTTGTGAATATTTCATGCACACTTTTTTCTTTGGCTGCCTAATATTCTATCTTAGGGCTGTAATAATTTAAGCTATTCAGGTTAAGTGTTAACTAGTCTCTTGGACATAGAGGTTATTTTCCACTTTCACGCTGTTGTAAATGATGCCAGGATGAGCAAGTGCCCAGGAGGTCTCTGTGTACTTCATAGGGTCAGCAGCCAGATGGAGGGCAGGGCATCCAGCCACACGCATCTGGGGAGGAAGCACCTGGGATACTCCAAACAGCAGCGTCCCAAACAGCCAACACAAAGTTTCATTAATAAAATTGCATCATTTAAATTCAGTATTCTTGGTGGTTTAAAATCATAATAGTTCCATTTGATTCTGTGACGAATCTCAAAGCATCTTAGCTGTAATTATAATTTTAGTAGAAGCTACAGTAGCTATTTGAGTTGAAGTAAACCAAACAGATTTGAATCCTCATCAGTAACACAGAACACAGATTATAAACCCAGTATTTTAAAGAAATTAAGTATTAATAGAAAAGAAAGCTTCAATTAATTATTAACTAAAATAAAAACTTTCAGACTGTAAAAAAATGCACTAACTTCTTTCTAAATAAAGTTCTAAGTTGATCTCCTTTATAGGCTGCTATCTAACATCTCAAATATCCGTGTAAACCACAGACACCCACCTTTAAGGAAATCATTTGGCTTTATATAGTATCAGTACCTGTTTAAACATCTTCCTGACATTTTTATAAGTGATTGCTGTTTCCTACCAACTTGGAAAATTACGTATATGTAAGAAGCATCTGCAAGTTTTCATAAGGAAAAGAGAAATAGACAAATTTATTTATTTATTTTTGAGACAGGGTCTCACTCTGTTCCCCGGGCTAGAGTGCCGTGGCATCAGCCTAGCTCACAGCAACCTCAAACTCCTGGGCTCAAGCAATCCTCCTGCCTCAGGCTCCCGAGTAGCTGGGACTACAGGCATGGGGCACCATGCCCGGCTAATTTTTTCTATATATTTTTAGTTCGCCAATTAATTTCTTTCTATTTTTAGTAGAGACGGGGTCTGACTCTTGCTCAGGCTGGTTTCAAACTCCTGAGCTTGAGCGATCCACCCGCCTTGGCCTCCCAGAGTGCCAGGATTACAGGCGTGAGCCACCATGCCCTGCTGAGAAATAGACAAATTTACATGAGTTAAACACTCTTGTTCTACTTTAATATTCATTGTTTAAAGTTGTATATCCCTAAAGTCAATACAAAATTTATGTAGAAAGTAGTTTACTCATAGAATAAGTAAAATGGAGCTAATTCAATATGAAATGCAATATTCATATACCTGTAATTTAAAACTCATTGAACACAAAGTTATGAAACTTGAGAAAACATAAAGCTATAACAAAGGGTCAAATAAAGTCTGGTTGCAATTTTCTGAAGTTTTAAATTTTCAAATTTTAAGTGAAAACACACAACTTCCTTCATCAGAATATACTTCTTATTTAACATGCAAACCAAGCTATATATGTAAACTTGTAACATCTCCACTTCAACCATGTCTCTTGCTTGATGTATCACCACAGACTTTCAATTTATTTTTCTTAAAGATGGGGTTTTGCAGGCCGGGCGCGGTGGCTCACGCCTGTAATCCTAGCACTCTGGGAGGCCGAGGCGGGCGGATTGCTCGAGGTCAGGAGTTAGAAATCAACCTGAGCAAGACCCCGTCTCTACTATAAATAGAAAGAAATTAATTGGCCAACTAATATATATAGAAAAAATTAGCCGGGCATGTGCTGTAATCCCAGCTACTCGGGAGGCTGAGACAGGAGGATCGCTTGAGCCCAGGAGTTTGAGGTTGCTGTGAGCTAGGCTGACGCCACGGCACTCACTCTAGCCTGGGCAACAAAGCGAGACTGTGTCTCAAAAAAAAAAAAAAAAAAAAAAAAGATGGGGTTTTGCGATGCTACCCAGGTTGGACTTGAGCTCCTTCTGGGCTCAAGCGATCCTCCTAAGTCACTGGGACTACAGGCGCCACCGCGTCCACTCCAGCACCGGAGACGTCTAACTCTCCCCTCCAAACCCTCTTCTACACTAGGGTCAGAAAGATCTTCCCAGAACTGGAACCTGGTCCTGTTACCCTCATTCCCAGGGCGAAGGCTCCCGCAGCCCAGAGCCCAGCAGCACTGACTGCGCGCCCCGGTTCCCAGGCAGGCCCAGCGTGTCCCCTTCTGGAAAGCAATGTCCCTCACACTCTTAGCTCGCCCCTTTAAATCTGTAGCCTGACATGGTTTCCTGGGGACCCCTCCCTGAACCCGTCTGGGCCTGCTGTCCTCTGTCCGCGGTCCCCAACCCCGCGCCGCCCGCGCATCGGGAGGAGCGCGGCGGCGGGCGAGCGCAGCCCCACCTGGCCACAGCCGCTGCCCACCGCCCGCAGCCCGGAACCCGAACCCGAACCCGAACCCACACCAGCGGTCGCGCCAGCTGCAGGAGCGCGGCGGCGGGCGAGCGCAGCCCCACCTGGCCACAGCCGCTGCCCACCGCCCGCAGCCCGGAACCCGAACCCGAACCCGAACCCGAACCCACACCAGCGGTCGCGCCAGCTGCAGGAGCGCGGCGGCGGGCGAGGGCAGCCCCACCTGGCCACAGCCGCTGCCCACCGCCCGCAGCCCCGAACCCGAACCCGAACCGAACCCACACCAGCGGCCGCGCCAGCCGCAGGAGCGCGGCGGCGGGCGAGGGCAGCCCCACCTGGCCACAGCCGCTGCCCACCGCCCGCAGCCCCGAACCCGAACCCGAACCGAACCCACACCAGCGGCCGCGCCAGCCGCAGGAGCGCGCACGGCGGGCGAGGGCCCGGGCGCCGGGAGCCGCTGCAGACACTCCTGGTCCGCAGAGGCTGCGCCACAGCGGGGGGTTCCACCGCTTCCCCATGCGCTACACGGTAGTGACAGTAGAAACAAAGTGCAACATAAACGCAGCGCGCCCGAACCATCCTCCCCACACCCTCCCAAACCCCCCACCCCCCGCAGAAAAATTGCCCTCCAGGAACCAGTCCGTGTCGCCAAAAAGGCCGCGACCGCTGCTCTGCGTGACCGCGGGGGCCACGTGGGCATCACAGCTGTGACCTGGGACCGTCCTCCCCCCCCCCCCCCCCCCCCCCCCCCCCCCCNTGCACTCCGCTCACCACTGCGTGCCCAGCGCTGGCACAGCCCTACCAACCAGAAACTGCTCAAATTGTCTGGAATTAATGCGTTCAAGAGTTTCAAAATACTTTGCTCTCTTTTACTTGATACTTTCTGTTTGTGGCCCGTGAGAGCACGGCCACTTTCCTGAGGGCTGGAGGGTGTGGACCAGCAGCGACCGCGGGAAGACCAGCTCGGTGTCCTTAGTAGAGCACCCGAGACCATCCAAGGCAACACGAACCTCGACAGGATACTGTGGGCATTCCTTCTATAACTTGATGATGAATGTAAAAATGCCACAGAGCGCGAAGATCAGACCCATTTTAAAATCCATTAATAAAAGTGATGCAGGGAAATCTATTCAAAACAGCACCCACACGTGAAGCAAATCCCCAACATGTGTCCACTCTGGGTTTCTGCCCAATTATCACATGAACTATCAGGTAAGAAACCCAGTGACTGCCAGGCTGGTGGCTCACGCCTGTAATCCTAGCACTCTGGGAGGCTGAAGCCGGAGGATCACTTGAGCTCACGAGTTGGAGACCAGCCTGAGCAAGAGCAAGACCCGTCTCTAAAAAAAAGAGAGGAAAAGAAAACTGGTGAGGCCACAGATCGCCCGCACTTCAACTTGGCGTGTGGTCTGTCAGGGTGGGCTTACACGTGGATGCGCTGGTTGTATAGTGTGTGTCTCAAGCTCCCCTGTGCGAGATCGGTACAGGCACAAAGAGGCCCCTGGGACGCCTACCGCAAACATAGGTGACCTCAAGTTTTAACATTTCAGACCTTTATTCTGAATATCTTAAAACATTATGTCTCTGGGAGGCCGAGGCAGGTGGATTGCTCGAGGTCAGGAGTTCGAAACCAGCCTGAGCATGAGTGGGACCCTGTCTCTACTATAAATAGAAATTAATTGGCCAACTAATATATATAGAAAAAATTAGCCAGGCATAGTGGTGCATGCCTGTAGTCCCAGCTACTCGGGAGGCTGAGGCAGTAGGATTGTTTGAGCCCAGGAGATTGAGGTTGCTGTGAGCTAGGCTGACACCACGGCACTCACTCTAGCCTGGGCAATAAAGTGAGACTCTGTCTCAAAAAAAAAAAATAACAAAAACATTATGTAAGTGACACCATTCTGGATGTGGCCTGCTCCTCCTCTTGCTTTTCTGTTCTGTGTGAGATTCACCTGTCGACAGGTGTGGCTCTGGTTCAGTCTCTAACTGCTCTGTAATAGTCCTTTGATGATCCATCTTCTATTAGTATTTGACTAGTAGTGTTTCCAAATAATGCTGCAATATCCTTGCCTGTTTCTTTGCGTACACGTACCAGTTTCTCTAGGAAGTTGATTACTTACTCTAGTCTGAACCTAGGGGCACTGCCTCTGTGTTAGCTGCCATAACTAATTTCTGGATTTTGCCTAAAAGCCATCCTGGGAAGATGGGAAGCAGGAACCACTACTTACTTCCACCTTGATTAAAGCAACATGAAACAGCAGATGAAGCAAGCGAGGCTCAGTAGCTACACAGACCTAGGTTTAGAGTTTGTATTCTCCGTTGCTGGTTGTTAACTTGGGGAACTATAAGCTTTAATTTTCCTGACTGCAAAATATCTACCTTGTAGGTGGTTGTAAGGATTTGAGAAAATTGCTTGCAAAGCACTTAGCTCAGGGGAAGGTAGACAGTAGATGCACGAGATAAACTTGGGACAGAGATTAAATCACTATGAATTCAACTATGTTGTGATCACAAAGCACCAGTGAAAAAAGTTACTAAAATCATGTGTGAATGAACTTACTACAATGTATACATATTATGGACCGAATGAATGCTTATGTCTTCCCAAAATTGAGTTGAAGGCGTAACCCCAGTATGTCTGTATTTGGAGTTGGGGCCTCTACAGAGGTAATTAAAGCTATGTGAGGTCATAAAGGTGGGCCCTGAACTGACAGGAATGGTGCCTGTGTAGGAGACACCAGAGAGCCTGCCTGGTCTCCCTCCCTTGCACCGAGGGAGGGCCTGGTAAGGACGCAGTGAGAAGGCGGCCATCCCCAAGCCAGGAAGGGAGCTGTCGCCAGAAACCAAATCAGGTGGAACCTTGATCTTGGGACTTCTAGACTCCAAAACCATGAGAAAACAAATTTCTATTGTTCAAGCCACCCAGTCTGTAGTATTTTGTTATGAAAGTCTGAACAGACTCAACATTTACAATATCAGGTGTCTGGCAGGTGGGGGGGAGGGGATGGACACACTTTAAGC